>JAUDYJ010000004.1:125606194-125741194 GCA_030761175.1 Masticophis lateralis
GTCATCAATCACATTCACCAATGGAGCAATTTTGCAGGTTGTAGAGGTCACTCCCCTTGGCTGCTGTAAGTAACCCTGGGATACAGCCTTGACAGAGATAAGCATGGAGGGTTCATCTGTCTTTGGCTGCTATGCCATTTTGCTGGTTTCCCGTGCCCCCTGGCCTATGGCAACTTGAGAGCAGGCCAGGGATGCTTTGTGAGTTGACAGCAGGAGGCATCTGTCCCATCTCTCCCCCCCATCTCCACTCAATCCGGCCCACAGAGAAGAACTACAATGCTGATCCAGCCGTCGAAGAAATCCAGTTTGACATCCCTGCCTTAGCACAAATCCCATCCTATGCATGGAAAATATCCACAAATTGCATTCAAAAAGCCTTGATATGTGCACATTTTTGACACAACCACCCACGGGCTTCGCAAATGAAAGCTTTGATTATAATCCAAATAACATTTTTTCCCCACGTTATTCCTGATAAGGATGTGTGCTAAAGTCTGATCAAAGGTATCTCGTCTGTCAGCTCATTCCAAAGGCAGATCATCCTTGTGAAATGAAGGACAGCAACAGGGCTGAACGCTTTCTATAAAAACTTGTCTGAAACATTTAAGTAAAATCTGGGGGATTACAGAAACATTTCCCTATTTTTGCATTTGGTTTTTTTTTTGCTCAGAACAATCACTTCCAAAGACATGAATTACCCTGAGTTTTGAAATAGAATGCTATTCAAAGAAAAAAAAAAGGTGCTAAAATAATTTTAATAAACAAATAGATAGAATGGGAGATCTAACCATGCCTATTGTTGATGATGTTTTTGGACGGTTTCGCGGGTGTTTGTATGTAGGTCTTTAGTTATTCGGGTTTTCTCCTGCGTAAAATTGGAAGTGTCTTGGCAATGTTTTAATGAAGTCTCATTCGTCATCTTCAGGCTGGTGTTTTCAGCTTTGTGCTAAGGCAGGGAAAAAACCCGAATAACTAAAGATGTGTGTGTGTGTGTGTGTGTGTGTTTCTTTAAGCCAGGTTTTTCCTACATATCCAAGATTCTTCTGCAACCGTAGTTGAGTGAAATCACATTCACTACTTTCTGGGTTTTTTTCCTTCTTTTTATTCTGGCATCCAGAATTTATTACAAAAAGTAATAAAATAGATATTGTACCTTTACAGGGAGGATACATGAGATGTAGGTGTGGCTTACTGATGATGGCTAATGAGCCAGAAATAGCTATATAAGTCTCCCAATGGGCAGCACAAAACCTGCTGGCTGCCAGAATAAAAAGAAGGAAAAAAACCCAGAAAGTAGTGAATGTGATTTCACTCAACTAGGGTTGCAGAAAAATCTTGGTTACATAGGAAAAACCTGGCTTAAAGAAAAACACACATAAAACCTATGAAAAGTATATATATATGTATATGTATATGTATATGTATATGTATATGTATATGTATATGTATATGTATATGTATATGTATATGTGTGTATATATATATATATATATATAGGTCTTTGGTTATTCGGGTCTTCTCCCGCGTAGAATTGGAAGTATCTTGGCGACGTTTCGACGAAGTCTCATTCGTCATCTTCAGGCTGGTGTTCTCGGCTTCGTGCTTCCAGGAGCAATGTGAGATTGCAGCTGACCCTTCCTTTTAACTGCTAGTGGGGGTGGGAGCTGATTGGGTGGGAGCTTGGCTGTGTTCTGATTGGGTGGAGGTGTGTTCTGATTGGTTAGGGGCTTGGCTGTGCTCTGATTGGATGGGGGGTTGGTTGTGCTCTGATTGGCTGGGGGTGTGTTCTGTTTGGGTGGGATCTTGGTTGTGCTTGGCTTAGTCTGAGTTGCAGGGGGATTTGAGCTGGTGAGCTGCGTTGTTGTTGTTTGGCTTCGTGTTTGAGGTCGTGAGAGCTTTTCATGGAGAGTGTTGGTCTGGTTCATGTATGGATTGGAGGGGTTAAAAGTGGCTAATGATGCAGCTGTGATCTGGCTTCTGGTCCTTGGTCGTGCCTCATTATCAGTGTGGGTTTGAGTCTGCTTTCTACGTGGATGTGTGGTGGTGACATCCTGTGTGGCTCTTGTGAGTGTGGGTCTGGTGTCATTCATCGTGTTAGGGACTCGTCAATAAGGGCGGGTTTCCAAATGGCTGGCAGGCGGGAGGTATCATCTCGTTTGTTCATGCTGTGTGGGCATTTTTCTATCTCAATGGCTTCTCTGATTATTCTGTCATTAAAATGTTCAGTTTTGGCGATAGTTCTGGTCTTTTTAAAGTCAGTTTCATGTCCTGTGGCTTTAAAGTGTTGGACTAGGGAAGAAGTTGGTTCCTCTTTTTTGACTGAGTTTTTGTGTTCTTCAATGCGTGCACTTATTCTTCTGTTGGTTTGTCCGATGTATGTGGTGGGGCAGGCGGTGCATGGGATTTCATATACTCCTTGCTTTTCTAACTCAATTTTGTCTTTGGGGTTCCTCAGGATGGTGGATATTTTTCAGTTTGTGCAGAATGCTGTCTTGATGTTATGTTTCTGGAGGATTTTGCTTATTCTGTCTGTGGTGCCTTTTATGTATGGGAGGAGGGCTTTGCCGTTTTCTTGTTCTCTGTCTTGAATTTTAGTGGGGGTTTCTTTTTGGATTAGGTTGGTGATCTTATTTCTTTGGAATCCATTGGATGTTAGTATGTTAGTGAGAGTGTGTAGTTCGGTTTTTAGGTGTTGTTCGTCAGCTAAGCGTTTTGTTCTGTAGATGAGTGTCTTGGCTACAGAGTTGATCTGGGCTGGGTGGTGGTGTGAAAGTGCATGCAGATAGCGGTTTGTGTGTGTTTTCTTCTGGTAGATAGTGTGTCCTAGGGAGCCATCGGATTTCCTGTAGACTAAGACATCCAGGAAGTTGGTTGTTTGCTTCCGTTTCCATGGTGAACTGTATTTTGGGGTGTAGGCTGTTGAGGTGTGTGAGGAAGTTGTCCAGTTTTTCTTTCCCATGTGGCCAGATTATGAAGGTGTCGTCTACGTATCTGAGCCAGAGTTTCGGTTTGTGATCGGATTTTTCTAGAGCTTGGGTTTCAAAGTGCTCCATATAGAAGTTGGCAATGACAGGTGAGAGGGGTGATCCCATGGGTGCTCCTTCTATTTGTTTGTATTTTTGTCCATTATAGATGAAGTATGTGTTGGATAGGCAGTGGTTGGTCAGATCGAGGATGTGCTTGGGGGGGTTATATTTGTTTTGGATAACTGTCAAGGCTTCTTTGATTGGTACTTGGGTAAATAGGGATATGACATCGAAGCTCACGAGTAGGTCACTGGGCTGTAAGTTTTGTTTCTTTATGATGTCTATGAACTGGAATGAGTTTTTTACGTGCAAGGTGATGGATTCTGCATAGGGCTGTAGTTGTTTGGCGAGAAATTTGGCTAGGTTTTGTAGAGGTGAGCCTATGGAGCTGACTATGGGTCTAAGTGGGGTTCCTTCTTTGTGTATCTTGGGGAGACCATAGAGCTTAGGGCATCTGGATGATTTCTCTCTGGGAATGATTCTTTGCTGGATCTCTTCGTTGATGGGGGAGGCTTTTATTTTGGATCTGGTGGTTTTTTCCAGGTAGGTGGTGGGGTCTGTGTTTAGGGGTTTGTATGTGGAGTCTTGGAGTAGGTTGGTTAATTTGGTTTGGTAGTCAGATGTGTTCATAACCACCGTGGCGTTGCCCTTGTCTGCTGGTAGGATTATTATGCTGGTGTCATCTTTCAGGTTAAGTAGTGCTGTCTGTTCCTCTTTGGGTAAGTTGCTTTTGGGTGGCTTGCTGGTGCAGAGGATGTTGGTGATTTCAAGTCTGATTCTGTTTGCATCATCGGGGTTGACTTTGATCAGGCTGGTTTCAACTCCGCATATTATGGTTTCAGTGGGGATGCGTTTGGGAGCGACTGCAAAGTTGAATCCTTTGGAAAGGACATTGGTTTCAGCTTTGGTGAGGATCCTATCTGAGATGTTATGCACTGTTTGCTTCATGTGTGGCTGTGAGGGTGGAGGGGTTTGTTTCTGGTGTTCTTGTAGTCTTCGGAGTTTGTTGGTGTGTGTGTCTGTCTTGAGGGTGGTCTGTGTTTCGGCTCTCCAGACTGCAAGTTGCTTGGATTTGTCCCAAAGTGCGGGGTGGATCTTGTTGCTGAGTTTGAGGTGAAGTGTGAGGAGATCCTTCTTGATACGGTCTAGGAGGAATCTTTTTGTGTGGAGTTCATTTCTGATTAGGGCCAGTTCTGTTCTTTTCAGAATGCATTTGGTGGCTGCAGAGTTGGAGTGGAATTTCAATTGGAAGCTTGTAGGGATTAAATTTTGATCTCAGCAGTTGCGTAGGAATGCAAGGTCACATAAAATGGAAGCACTTTGGACTTCGAGTTTTTCATAGGTCCTGGTGAGATGGTGGATTTCCTCCCCGTAGAGGAACGATATTTATTTTCTGAGGTTTTCGCGGGTGTTTGTATGCAGGTCTTTGGTTATTCGGGTCTTCTCCCGCGTAGAATTGGAAGTATCTTGGCGACGTTTCGACGAAGTCTCATTCGTCATCTTCAGGCTGGTGTTCTCGGCTTCGTTTTTCCAGCCTGAAGATGACGAATGAGACTTCGTCGAAACGTCGCCAAGATACTTCCAATTCTACGCGGGAGAAGACCCGAATAACCAAAGACCTACATACAAACACCCGCGAAAACCTGATTTAATTCAATGTACAGGCAGTAGTGAAATCCAAATTTTTCTACTACCGGTTCTGTGGGCATGGCTTGGTGGGCATGGTGTGGCTTGGTGGGCATGGCTTGGTGGGCGTGGCTACTGGGGGGAAGGATACTGCAAAATCTCCATTATCACCCCACTCCAGGGGAAGGATACTGTAAAATCTCCATTCCCTTCTGACTCCAGAGGAAGGATACTGCAAAATCTCCATTCCCACCCCACTCCAGGGGAAGGATACTGCAAAATCCCCATTCCATCCCCACTCCTGGGGGAAGGATATTGCAAAATCTCTATTCCCATCCCATTCTGGGGCCAGCCAGAGGTGGTATTTGCTGGTTCTCCAAACTACTCAAAATTTCCACTACCGGTTCTCCAGATCCTGTCAGAACCTGCTGGATTTCACCCCTGTGTACAGGGGATCACATCATGTACATTTTCAACAGGAGACCTGGACTGATGTAGCATGTCTAATCACACTTAAAAGTATCCAATTAAATTTAATTCAACTCAATTCAATTCAGTGATGCATGGAGGGGACAGTAATTGATGTCAAACTCAAGGCCCACTGGCCGGATACGGCCCATGGAGTGCTTAGATCTGACCTGCAGGGCTGGCCTGGAAACAGCAAAGGACCAACTTGTGGTACCTCTGCTACTGAAAATGGGGAAAATGTGCTTCCCCTATGCCCCATTTTGGCTGCCAGAGTGCTGCAGGAGGTCTTCCTTGACTCAGAAGGTTATAAAAGGGAGGAAATGTAAAATACTTTAACTTGCAGGATTCTGCTATTATAGCCTATCTTAATAATTTATAGTTCTAATGTTACTATGGGGTCAGTTTCTTGATCTGGCCTCTCTCTCTCTCTCTCTCTCTCTCTCTCTCTCTCTCTCTCTCTCTCTCTCTCTCTCTCTCCTCCCTCCCTCCCTCCCTCCCTCCCTCTCTCTCTGGGTAATCAAGTAGATAAAGTATGTATTTAAAAAAATCACAGAAATATACACCTCTCTATTTTTATAATGTATAAAAACTATGTCTGCGGAGATGCAGTCGTGTGTCATGCCCAACATAGCCACGCCCCTCCGGCCACGCCAGGGGTGGGTTCAACTTACCTTTACTACTGGTTTGCAATGGGAGTACATGTGTGCACTTGCTTCGCTTGTGGCCGCGTGCTTCTGCACATGTGCAGATCACCCAAGAGGACATTGTGGCAGGTGGGCGAAGCCGGTTTTACTACTGGTTCTATAGAACCGGACCAAACTGGGAGCAACCCACCACTGGTCCACGCTCCCCAGCCCTTCAAGGTCAAACACAACCCTGATGTGGCCCTCAATAAAATTGAGTCTGACACCTCTGCTCTACATCAAACTGGCTATCATGTAGTTGGTATATATTCCTTATTCTTCAGCCAGATCTTTGTTGCATAGATGTACTTTCCTTGGGACTTATTTTCAAGTTTATGTTTATGTTTATGTTTACGTTTATATTATTTCAGAGGATGCAGTGGCTTAGTGGCTAAGACGCTGAGCTTGTCAATCAAAAGATCAACAGTTCAATGTTTCGAATTGTGCCACGTAATGGAGTGAGCTCCCATTACTTGTCCCAGCTTCTGCCAATCTAGGAGTTCGAAAGCAGGTAAAAAATGAAAGTAGAAAAATAAGGACCACCTTTGGTGGGAAGGGAACAGCGTTCCATGCGCCTTTGGCATTGAGTCATGCTGGCCACATGACCATGGAGACATCTTTGGACAGTGCTGGCTCTTCGGCTTTGAAACAGAGATGAGTGCCGCCCCCTAGAGTCAGGAATGACAAGCACATATGCGCAAGGGGAACCTTTATCTTATATATTTTCACTATTAACCATAGAAATTTGGAAACTTTGCAATTTATTTGATCAAAATGACCAAGTAAGAGAATTTGTTGAGAATTTGTTCCCCCACACAACTTCCACCCTGCAAGGTTCATGTTGGGTGATCTCAAGTAAGGTTCAACATATCAGCTGAGATAAAGTCGTACAGTTTTTGTTGTAGCTACAGATAAAAAATGAAACAGCTGATGGGAAATCTAAGACCCACTGACATACCAGCTTTGTTGCCAGAGGCATTCAGATGGAGCTCAAACAAGAAAAAAATATCTGAATCATTTTATATAGGATTCTTGTTTTACGGCTTCTTGTAGACTTTTCATATCTTTTTTCACCGTGGGAAGGAAATCTCAAGATTGTGCCAAACAATATATTCAGTTTTCAAGGTTTATTTTTTTATTTATTTAAAAAAGCAGAGATTAAACTCAGAAAACTCTGATAAAGCAGCAGCGAGCTACTCAGGCCATAAGCCCATAGACCTGTCAGATAGAGAAAGGTTTGTTCAAACTGAGACACTGCCTTAGGGGGAAAATATATAACATCTGGTAAGAAAGCTAAGTTTACTTTTTTCTGAAGAACCTGCTGTTTAGTCAATTGAGATACTGATGGGTAACTCTAGCTGATAGGAGAAGCTACCTTGAGGAAAGAGGAGGCAAAACTCTATTAAAAGAAAAAGAACCTGCAAAATTCTGTCAGGGATGGGCAAACTTTTCTTTTTTTAAAGAAGCATTGCATGATTGTCTGGAACGAATCAAAGAGAGAAATGATTCATTCGGAGGGCTATCTTTAGGAAGTGGTCAATTACCGGTTTTCTCTTTGGCCACCACTTTTAAAGCTGTGGCCCACAAGCTTAAAAGCTTTGTGTGTTTTCAGAGTGGGGCATGGTTTGTTAGGCAAATGAAAGAGACTGCAGCCCTAGGTTGCATCAAGAGAAGAATAGTTTCAAGGTCACATGAAGTGATAGTACTGCTCTATGCTGCACTAGTAAGACCATATCTAGAATATTGTGTAGAGTTCCAGTGACCACAATACTTAAAAAGACATTGAGACCCAAGGAAGAAAGCAGGAAAGAGCAACAAAAGATGTTAAGGGGTCTAGAGGCTAAATTGTACAATGAACAATTGAGGGAGCTAGGTATGTCTAGTCCAGGGGTCTATACCTTAAACATTCAAAGAGTCACAAAGGTCCTAACCAGAACTCCTATTCAATTCTGGAGTCAACCAGAAGTCGGGTTCCCCCACCATAGAGTTTCCTCCTAGTGCGGCATCCTTTTTCCTCTGATGAGCAGAAGTCCAGTTCCTCCACCATAGAGTCTCCGCCTAGCGGACTTTGTGTCACCAACTGGTGACACAAAGTCATGGCAGAGGGATGAAAGAGCCACATGCTCTCCAGAGCCACAGGTTGCCAACCGCTGGTCTAATCTAATGAAGAGAAGGACTAGGGTGATATGAGGGCAATCTTCCAGTATTTGAGCGGCTGTCACAAAGAAGAGGGAGTTGATGTATTCTCCAAGTCATCTGAGGGCAGGACATGAAGTAAGAGGTGGAAGATCATTAAAGAGAGAACCAATCTAGAACTAAGGAGAATAATTAATCAGTGGAATGGCTTTCCTCTGGAAACTATGGGTGCTCCATCACTGGAGGTTTTCAAGAATACACTGGGCAACCATTTGACTGGGATGGTATATGGTCATCTGCTTGGCCAAGGGTTTAACTAGAAGATCTCCAAGGTCTCTTCCATATTCTATGTTCTATTCCTGCAATTGCTAATTTGGAAAGAAGACTGCACGATAACATTGACAGAAAAGCTACACTAGATATTCCACACAAATAGAGACATGGACAGAATTTGTGGAAATAGACTCAAAAGTTCTTTGCCATTCAAGGATTTGGGTCCTTTTCTTTAAAGTCTTTGCTGTATCCTTGTGGAAGCTCTTGCCATATGCCAGAAGATAAAAGCTGCTGAATTACCCTCCCCCACCAAAAAAAAATGTTAAGGGAACATGCATTTGGGAATCTGAAAAGCAAAGAGCCTATTGAAATGATTTGCTCAGTTTCCCTGCTGGCTAATTTTGGAGAAGCAGTAATCAATTAGAATTGAATTCTTTGTGCCATGGTAGGGGGGGAAAAAACAGCTTTATGTTCTCCCCAAAGAAATCAGAGATTTTATTAAGACTTAATAGATATCCCGGGTTTTCAGTTGCACAATCACCTAGCCAAAGTTTTTTTTTTTTTGGGGGGGGGGGAGACAGTCTACTATTTGGTTTTTTGCAACTTCTGATTAGAATTTCAAGTTTCATTAAGGCTGAAGCCTACAAATCAATTAACGTGGGAGATTATGATGCCAGCCAATTTAATTCTATCGACTGCACCAGAATTCAACGTCCTGAAGAACAAGTACTCTGTTTAAGATTGTCCCTGGATTCTTCACATGCGGTTAAAAAAATGCAAAGTCCCTCGCGTAAAACTCAACATCTGTTAACTTTACGGACCTGGCTGTGAGGTTTTTCTTGGCGATAACCAACACAGCACAGATTTGTCATAGCTTTCTCTTCTTCCCCGGTGATTTAACCAGTAATCTGACGCCACGGATTTATTATTTCAATACGAACCTACATCTATGTAAGAACTTTAAGAGGTCCTGTCGTCCTCCTTTACAGACTGCTTTCATCTGTAATAGCATTTCCCTGAAAGCATCTGTCTAATGTGAGATTTGATTCTTTCCCCCTTTCAAATTTGAATCGGAAATATTTTCACAATGATGAAGCTCTACATAGATGCCACGAGAAAGCTCCCCCCCACTTTTTTTTTTTTTTTTTTTGCTATTCTTAGGAAAAAAACACATAATGGCAGCTAATTATTTCATGAAAATAGGCACATACCTAATTAGTCACTTTTATCTTAATTTGCACCTGAGAATATTGTTGTGCAAAGGGATACATCATGCACCATTTAGCTTATGAGCCAAGTAACCAAACTGAGGCGTGTGGGTACAGCCTATTTTACAATGACTCATGACAATAATACGTAATTGGGTTTTTCCTTATGCTTATTATTTTCATAATGTGCCCATCAATCCGACCTTTAAGCAAGTATGTTTTTTCTTTAAAAAAAAATCTTACTCCGCAGACTTGGCCGAAAGTATATTTAGTTAAGAAGGACGCTCAGTGTCTAAGACAGTGAGCTTGTCGATCGAAAGGTGGGCAGTTCAGCGGTTCGAATCCCTAGTGCCGCATAAGGGGGTGAGCTCCTGTGACTTGTCCCACCTTCTGCTAACCTAGCAGTTTGAAAGCATGTAAAAAATGCAGGTAGAAAAATAGGGACCACCTTTGGTGGTAAGGTAACAGTGTTTTGTGCACCTCTGGTGTTGAGTCATGCCGGCCACATGACCATGGAGATGTCTTCGGACAGCACTGGTTCTTCAGCTTTGAAATGGAGATGAGCACCGCCCCCTAGAGTCAGGAACGACTAGCAGATATGTGCGAGGGGAACCTTTACCTTTACCTTTTATATTTAGTTAAACGTCAATAGGAGGATGATATGGAGGTGGTTTGTTCTAAAGCCCTTTGACAAAAGATAGCAGGGAAAAAAATACACGCAGAATATGTATTAAAGTGTTCTGCAGGCTGAAGTGATGTGCAAGACAAATGATAAATGGAGGGACTCCCCTGCAGAGGCAGGAGGCATCATGGGAATGTTGACCTTGGTTAAATAGGGAGAGGGACAACACATTTGATTTGTTCTGTTCGTGTTACAGTTTTTGACAAATGATTTAAGGATCAATAAAAGCCATATCTTCAGAGAGAACCGTACGACCTGTCACAATGCAAGACAAATTCATGCAAGATAGGAAAGGGACTTGGGTTAAGAGAAGGTCAAGTGTTACCTCCGAAGCCGAAGTTTCTGCACACTCATTTGCTAAATAGGGCTACACAATAGAGATGCCAAAATCATTTCAAATTGGATCAGAAAGACGGGAGCTGCCTGTTAAATTAAAGAAGCTCCAGGCCAGTGTTTCAAAGTATGATTGAACAGATAGAGCTGTAGTTAGGGAGTCAGGGAAGACAGCAAAAATGCTGAATCAACATCTGGGCTTGGCGGTGAACCAAGCATGGGCCAATCAACAGAAATGCACATCAGTTAAGAGGGAGGTGCTGATGGAATCTCGTTGTTCGGTTCTTCTTGATGAATGCCAACATATTTTGAAAGAACTGTTTAGTAGATGCCCCAGGAAGCATTTCCTCTGTAGCATAGAATGTCTCCCATTAATTTTGGGCAATATGTAATCTGTATCCTTTCTGGAATCTAGTACTCCAGGCTCAGTTATCCAGTTTTGCATAACTTCCTTATTATTATTGGGGTGTTTTTTTTATTATTATTACGGTTGCTCTTGGTATTAGGTTGTATTAGGGATGGTTAAACACATATATGACCTTCAGAGTCAATTTGAAATTGCAATTTTTATTTTTATTTTTTTTATTCAACAGGCTGGCCTGGTTGAATAAGAATCTGGATGGGGTATTTTAAATTTGTAGGTTTTTAACTGACAGGGCCAAATTTATTTAATTTGTTTTAAATTGGTTTTTTTAAATTTTGTATCATATATTGTTTTAGCATGGCTGTGCACTACCCTGAGTCCTTCGGGAGAAGGGCGGTATAAAAATCCAAATAATAATAATAATAATAATAATAATAATAATAATAATAATAATAATAATAATAATAATATCCACTGGGAACATCAGGTTGAGAAAGTTTTAGAGAATGAGAAACTCAAGATCTTGTGGGACTTTAGGAATCAGACTGACAGGCACTTGGTCCACAACACACCTGACATAACAATAGTTGAAAAAAGTATGGTTCATTGACATTGCAATACCTGGTGATGCACGGATTGAAGATAAGCAGCAAGAAAAAATCACAAAGTACCGGGACATGCAAATTGAAGTTGAGCGACTATGGAAAAAGAAATTGTGTGTTGTCCCAATTGTAATTGGAGCCCTTGGAGCAATACCCAAAGGGCTACCCCACTACTTAGAAATTCTAAATTTACCAGACTTGAACATTTTGACTCTACAAAAAACTACCTTACTCGGAATAGCTTACATCCTCCGACGATACCTTAACAGTTCCTAGGTCCTTGGTTAGGACTCGAGCTGCTGAGTTATTAACCAGCCTCAAAGGCTGTGAATCTCACTACAGATTAAACAATAATAATAATAATAATAATAATAATAATAATAATAATAATAATAATAATAATAATAATAAAAATGTATTTATTAAATTTATATTGCCGCCTATTCGCCCATGGGCGACTCAAGGTGGCTTACTAATATAAAAACCACATTTAAAAACAGTGAAACTAGTAAAAAACATTCAAATAAATTAATGTAATAAAATCACCTCCCACCCCAGTAACATCTGATCACAGGAGTCATTGAATGGACTCCATCCTCTGATGGAGGATGGGAAATCCTCTGGGTTCTCCAGGCCCACTGGCAGAACCAGGTCTTCAGCTCCTCCCAGAAGAGAGTCAGAGTGGGGGTCTTCTAATCTTGGGGGGGGGGATGATGTTCCAGAGAGAGGAAGCCAACAAAGAGAAGGCCCTTCTTCTGGGTCCCACCAGCTGTACCTCCCTCAGGGATGGGACTGCCTCCCCATTCTAATTGGTCAGGTAGATGTGACACAGCAAGAGACAGTCCCTCAGATAACCTGATATATTTAAAGGTCTTTTAAGACTTTACCCCATAATATCAGAAAGATTGTCTGACTCCATGTAAGGCCCTATAAGGTCCATCTTCAGACATATTGGCCAGGTTGAGATTGGCAAAATACTGGGACTACAAGTTGAGAGATACTACGTATAATAGTTTCCAAATTAAATCAAAAATACAAAACAACAGTTTAAGAAGCCGTCAGGGTTCTTATTTATTTCAAGGTAGAAATCAACAGGTTATTGACAATTAGCCATCCAACATTTTTCTCTTCCTCAAGAGAAAGATGTTGGATGGCTAATTTTCAATAACCTGTTGATTTCTGCCTTGAAATAAACCTTGATGGAAAGAATATTTACGAACAACATGAATGTTAATTGTGTAAAATATTATTCCCTGGCACCATATTGTTATTCAAAATACTTACAAACATGCTGCTTATTACAAATATAGATTAAGACAATAAATGAAGGAGATAGGTGTGTGTGTGTGTGTGTGTGTGTGTGTGTGTGTGAGAGAGAGAGAGAGAGAGAGAGAGAGACAGAGAGAGAGAGAGACAGAGAGAGACAGAGACAGACAGAGACAGACAGACAGACAGACAGACAGACAGATAGATAGATAGATAGATAGATAGATAGATAGATAGATAGATAGATAGAAAGAAAGAAAAGAGAGGGGATAGGTGGATGGATAGGTGGTGGGTAAATAGATAGATAGATAGATAGATAGATAGATAGATAGATAGATAGATAACAGACAGATAGGTAGGAAGAAAGAGACACAGAGAGATTAGATAGATGATAGATAGATAGATAGATAGATAGATAGATAGATAGATAGATAGATAGAGATAGATAGATAGATAGATAGATAGATAGATAGATAGATAGATAGATAGATAGATAGATGACAGACAGAAAGAGAGATAGGAAGAGAGGGGGGTAGGGAGAGGGAGGGAAATTACTCATAGTAAAAGGACAGTTCAAAAATAAAATACCAAATGTTCGTTTATATTAAAACCAAGACAAGAGGTTTGTTCTCATTCTAATCCATATCTACATCCTTGGACTTTTATCCATTACTTGAGTTCTTACGTTCATGCAAATAAGAATAAGTCCAAACACTCTACAAAGTAACTCCCCTGCTCTAGTTTATTCATGTCTTTTTTTTTCCCAACTAGGGTCCGGACACGTGACCATGAGTGGGACCATTATTTTTTGTTATCAGGACTCTTGAGTTCCTTTTGATGCTCCTCAGGATGTTGCTGCTCTTTTTTGAAGCTGCCTTTCATTCTTAGGATCTGTTAAACTTCTGATCCACTACTCCACCCCAAGTCCTTCTCACATTGTCTGTTCCTAAGCCCGATTTCCCCATTCTGAAGAAATTCCTTGTCATTTTCTTACCTAGATGCATACTTTTACATTTCTCCCTGTTAAATGTCATTCTACTCATCTGCATTTAAAAAAAAAAAAGCACCATGAAAGCACACTTAGCAAACCAAAAGGAACATGTCGGTGCAAACACAATCACACAGACCAAAGTGTTCATCTTTCCAAGATGAAAAAAGACATTTTGTGACCCAATCTGGTTTTTAACCCTTGCGTGAAATGATTCCTCCTCAAAGTTGCCATTGGTCTGGAGATGCCTACAAATCAGAGGTGGGTTCCAGCAGCAGTGGAAATTTTGAGTAGTTCAGAAAACCAGTAAATACCACCTCTGTTTGGCCTTGCCCCCAATCTATTTGCTGCCTCCTAGCTGATCGGCTAGAAGGAAAAAATCAGGGCTCGCTTTTCAGTGGGGAGATTGCTTGACAAAGAAGAGGGGAAAAATAAGACACCATCACTTTAAATTGACAAGCCAAGAAGCAGCTGCTGGAAGGAGGTTTTTACTTGCAGAAGCGAAGTCACATTCAGCAGTTCATTTCTGGGTCAGCTGAACAACAAATTGGATAAGAGGAGGGATTCTTATATGGTTCTATGTTTTTGAAGTTTTGGGGTTTGTGCAACATGGGCTTTGTGTTTCTAAAAAAAGTTTGGGCTATTTCCATTGTGAAATATTCTGTCTTGAATGAGTTTTCTGCCTGCTTGAAAATGGAGCCAAATGGAGAAAATAGCACCAGTAGCTGTTTTCATCTTACAAAGTTTCCTTTATGCAGCTGGCAGGAATGTGGAATGAGCCTCAGGCAGGTTCCTTTGTTAGCAGCTTGATTTTTCCTTGCTTTTCTGGGAACCCTTTTCTTATGAGTAATATTTTATTTGGGGAAATTAAGAGAGGGAGATTTTGATTCCTTCCCAGAGCAGAATAGTGGGGTGGGGAGAGAATGGGGATTTTGCAATATTGTTCCCCTGTCATGTCCACCAAGCCACACCACACCCACAGAACTGGTAGTAAAAATTTTGAAACCCACCACTGCTACAAATGGACCCCAAGTGCCATTTGTTTGCCAAATCCATTACAATCTCCACTCTAGTCCAGTTTAATTGCTCTGTTTTTATTTGTCCACGTTCTGTATGGCCTAAATTATAAAGCAGATTTTGTCATCTGGGGCTTTATTATTCAGGAATGCCAATGGCTATCTTCTGGAGTCCATCTGATATTTTTTGCTCTGGACTGGGAGAAGCATTATTTTTTTAATGTCAAATATTGAATGGCACTGCTGTTCCTCTTGATTCTTGCAAGTCACATATATCTCCCAGACAAGAAACATTTAAACTGTATCCATCAATTACTTGTCAAAGTAAATTGTCCAGACTTCTGTTTCCATCTTCTCTTTCAGGGACAACATGCATCTGTTATGTAAATGCTTGTCAGTTAAGATCCAGGGGAAGTATTTTTATAGCTGCAAAGGGACATCCTCCCCCCAAGAGTAAGCCTTTCAGTTTATTTAGTGTTCTGTGAGGATCCTTGAATTAATTTTCAATGTATATATTTCTCTATCTATTTAGTAGCTTCGGGGTCTGGAGATGTTCAGGCAGCAAAAGAAACTAAGTCAAGAAAATATGCTTTTGAAAGGTGAATGTAGAAGTGTAGGCTGATCTGGAGAGAGGAGTTAAATGTGTTACCAGTTTGGAATCATTGTGCAGCCACAAGAAACCCAAGTCGAAGCCCTCCATGAATTCAATTGATCCTTATCTAGCACCAATTTAGCTTGAGAGTGGACCAGATTCTTATGTATAGGTAGCATAAAATAAACTTTTAGAATAGAATAGAATAGAATGGAATGGAGCGGCGCGGAGCGGAACGGAACGGAACGGAACAGAACAGAACAGAACAGAACAGAACAGAACAGAACAGAACAGAACAGAACACCTTATTGGCCAAGTGTGATTGGACACACAAGGAATTTGTCTTAGGTGCATATGCTCTCAGTATACATAAGGAGAACAAAATACATTAATCAAGAATAAAAAGATATGACACTTAGAGATAGTCAAGGTTACTAATAAGCTATCAAATCATACTAGGAAACAAATAAAAAATATATAATTGAAAGATACAAGCAACATGGTTATAGTAATAAGTGGGAAGCGATAGATCCTACTAAGGAAGAGAAGAATAATAGTAATATTGTCTTAGTAAATTATTTGACAGTGTTGTGGGAATTAGTTGTTAAGCAGAGTGATGGCATTCGGGAAAAAACCATCTCTTCCTGATTATTTGTTCCTGACAGTGGAGTTAAAATATTTAAAGCAATAAACAAACAAATAAAAATAGTAATCATCAAGATGAGTGGCCACTATTATTTGTGATTTTATCACCCTAAAACGAATCACAATTTCATCTTTCGAAAGATACTCCTTTGACCTCTGGAGAGCTGATTGCTCGGGTATTTTCTTTTCTTTTTTCTTTTTTCTTAAAAAAAGATTGAGGAATGAAGTACCTGAGACAGAATTTCAAAAACAGAACAAATGAGATGATTTTTGTTGCCTGCCATGAATAGAACAGCAAAGGTGCTAACAATTAACAAATGAGAAAGTACATATTTGGCAGTGTTTTGTGCCTTCTTCCTCATTTTCTATTTCTGTTTCTCAGAAGAGCATTTGGGGGAATTGATTGACAGTGCAAAGCTCTGAACTTCACAGCTAATGAACTGAAGAACACACACACATACAGACACACAAAATAAAACACAAAAAAGGCACATTTTCATGATGAAACAAATGCAATTCTAACATGGCCATAACTTTCAGTAATGAAAACAAAGGGAGATATTCGTTTGCTCAGCTGGTTTATTGACCCTTCTCTTGAGAATTTAAATAAGTATTAATTAAGTAGTCCAGAGTTCCTAGACATACACTTTAGGGAAGAAAGTGGACAGCAATTCTTTCTTTTAAATAATTTTTCTTAAACAGTTTTTTTTTAAAGAAATGTTTACAATTTTCTTTTTGACAACATTTTTGCATCATGTCTTACATATCCATTTTTCTCCCTGACTTCAATTTACCATTTATACATATGACGATTTTAATATTGATTTGTGTACATAAAGATAACTCAGTTTCAATCATACATTCTGTATCCATTCCATTTCCACTTGTTCGTTACTATTTTTCAACTCCTATATCTTCCTCGTTTACCCTTTCCTTGCCCTTTATACCTTTAATTTCCTTGCCCTTTAATTCTTTCTGTTTGGCTTCATTTTTGTGACCGAGTCTTGAAAAGGGGCAAAGATGGAAGAAGAATCAGGAAAAAAGGAAGAAACCAGTTATAAGCCACTGGGGCCTCATCCCCTCTTCTAAAGCTATCTAAAAGCTTGGTTTGGATACCAATAAAGGAAAATATTTGTAGCTCAGGGCAGGGGTGGGTTCTACTTACCTTTACTACCGGTTCGCAACGGGATCGTGCTCGCATGCTCACTTGGCTTGTGCATGTGCCTTGCTTCTTCGCGTGCGCAGATCGCCGATGACGACACCCGGGGCGGTGGGCGGGGCCTCCCGCTGGTTTTACTACCGGTTCTTGCGAGGGCAACCCACCACAGGCTCAGGGTTGAAAGGAGGGGTCCTTGATCCTCACTTATTTTTTTGCAGACCTGCCATTACTGGGATCACTGATTTACTGATATGCGCTGAAGTTACCTAGTTGAGCAATTAAATGTTTACAAGAAAATAACCGGGCTCAGAGAGCGCTGAGGACTCCTGATCTCCTGTAACTCTTCAGCTCATTAAAAAAGATCATTGCATCTCAGCATCCTTAGATAATAATCCATTCGCTTACAAAACACTTCATTTAAAGTAATCTAAAAGCCTTATTTGGATACCAATAGCAATAGCACTTAGATTTATATACCGCTTTACAGTGCTTTACAGCCGTCTCTAAGCGGTTTTATGGAGTCAGCATATCGCCCCTAACAATTTTGGATCCTCGTTTTACCCACCTCGGAAGGATGGAAGGCTGAGTCAACCCTCAGCCTGATGAGATTTGAACTGCCAAATTGCAGGCAGCCGGCAGGCAGCAGAAGTAACCTGCAGTATTACACTCTAACCACTGTGCCACCGTGGCTCATAATCATCATAATCATCTTCTTTTAATGACCCCCATCATCTTCTTCTAACAACCCCTTGTGGGGTGGAGTCTGAATGGAGTTAGCGGAGTGTTTTAATGGCCGGATGCTCTTCCTGTTGCCAATGCAGTGTTTTGTTCAGCAGATATATTCTCATTGTACCCAGAGAGAGAAATATGTGCCTCTACATAGGATCAAACTCACAGCCTCCTGATTGTGAGGCGAGAACTCCACCTCTAGGCCACCACATTTTCAAGGGTTGGAATGAGGGATCCTTGGTGCTCTCTAAACTCAATTGTTTCCTTTCAGATGTTTCATCACCCAAACCAGGTAACCCCATCAATGGTGTTGGATGTTTGGATAATGCAATATCTGAAAGAAAACCACCAAGATCAGAGAGCATCAAGGACACCTGATCTCCCATAACTCTTCAAATCATTAAAAATATCAATGCATCTCATCATCCTTAGCTAATGATCCATTCGCTTACAGTACTTTATTTAAAGTGATCTGAAAGTCTTATTTATCTCCTGCAAGTCCGTTGGACTGCAGGACAATCAAGCCGGTCAGTCCTAGAGGAGACTGCTCTTGAGAAGGCCAGATCCTGAAGATGAAACTCAAATACTTTGGCCTCCCCAATGAGAAGGAAGGACTCTCTGGAGAAGAGCCTAATGCTGGGAAAGATGGAGGGCAAAAGAAGAAGAGGAAAGCAGAGAACAAGGTGGCTGGATGGAGTCATGGAAGCAGAAGGCGTGATCTTAAATGGACTCCGGGGGATGGTAGAGGACAGAAAGACCTGGAGGAACGTTGTCCATGGGATCACGATCGGTTGGACACGATTTCGCAACTAACAACAACAAAAAGCCTTATTTGGTACCCATAAAGGAGAATATTTGTAGCTCAGGGTTGATATGAGGGACCCTTGAAGTTCTCTGAGCTCGCTTGTTTTCCTGAAGACATTTCATTATCCAGACTAGGTAACCTCATCAATGGTGTTGAATGTTTGGATAATGAAATGTCCGGAAGAAAACTACCAAGCTCGGAGAGCATCAAGGATCTCTGCTTTAGATGAATCCTACCTATTGCTCTGACTGGAAGACCTCTCTTTTAGCACCACCTTTCTGGATTGGGATGCCTTGTGCACGGTCATTCATGCCCTTGTCACTTCCTGTCTGGACTGCTGTAATGCTCTCTACATGGGGCTCCCCTTGAAGAGCACTCGGAGGCTCCAACTGGTCCAGAATACGGCCGCGCAGGTGATTATGGGGGTGACATGGCGCACCCATGTAATACCTCTCCTGCGCGAGCTGCACTGGCTCCGGGTGCGATTCAAGGTGTTGGTCACCACCTTCAAAGCGCTCCATGGCTTCGGACCTGGATATTTACGAGATCATCTTCTGCCACCAATAGTCTCCCACCGGACAGTTTGCTCTCACAGAGAGGGACTCCTTAGGGTGCCATCGGTCAAATTCTGTCAACTGGTGACCCCCAGGGGGAGAGCCTTCTCTGTGGGGGCCCCCGCCCTATGGAATGAATTGCCCCCGGAGATACATATGATCCCCGACCTACGTACCTTTCGCCGTGCCCTTAAGACTTTATTTTTTCAACAGGCTGGGCTGACAAAATAATGAATTTTAAATGGGTATTTTGGTCTTGGAGTTTTTTAAAATAGGGCCAAATTATTTAATATGTTTTAAATTGTTTTTAAATTTTGTGGTATATGCTGTTTTTACTATGGCTGTGCACCGCCCTGAGTCCCTCGGGAGAAGGGTGGCATAAAAATTAAATAAAATAAAATAAAATAAATAAATAAATAAATAAATAAATAAATAAATAAATAAATAAATAAATTTAACACGGCCATGTGATGTAGATGTTTTAGAAGGTTTCTGCCTTCTTTTCATTTAATTATGACATGCAAGCAAAGAGGAGAGTAAAGCATGCAACATATTGCAAATAAAAACTAGATGCTCGGGGCCCACTGTGGGATCTTTACATTTGTTTGAGCTCCACTCCTGCTGTTCTTAGCCCCTCTGGCTTTGACTTAATGACTTAGCGTGTTGGAAAGAGGTGTGTAATTAGAGCTGTCAGTATTACATTCCAAGTATGCATGGTACTCTGGATTTAATTTAAGTTTCTTTATTCCCCCAGTCCTGCCTCCACTTTGCTACTGGGAGTCAACAGAAACACTTGGCTGCTGCTATGGTAAATTGGGTCCTAATGAGTATGATGCTTTACCACTCCTTGTTTTTTTTTTTTTAAACTAAGAAACAACTGTGATTTTTCAGGAGGGCTCACCTGGGCATTGATTCGACACGAAATGCTGAAACAAGGACTACGGCTTCCCCATTTTGATTCTGTGCAGAATGACTTGCATATTAAAAGGCCTGGCAGCCATTCTGGACTGATATTTGAGGCATTAAATAAATAAACATATTTTCTGATTCAGAACTAACTGATATTAACCTCTCAAGTTAACTGATATTAACTTGGCCGTATCAAACAGGGACGCGGTGACTCAGTGGCTAAGATGCTAAGCCTGTCGATCAAAACATCAGCAGTTCAGCAGTGCCCCGTTAGTGCCACGTAATGGGGTGAGCTCCCGTTACTTGTCCCAGCTTCTGCCAACCTAGCAGTTCAAAGCAATGTAAAAAATGCAAGTAGAAAAATAGGGACCACCTTTGGTGGGAAGGGAACAGCGTTCCGAGTGCCTTTGGCATTTAGTCATGCTGGCCACATGACCACAGATACGTCTTCGGACAGCGCTGGCTCTTCGGCTTTGAAACGGAGATGAGCACCACCCCTAGAGTCGGGAACGACTAGCACGTATGTGCGAAGGGAACCTTTACCTTTACCAAGGGATCGTATTTTTTGCCTATGATCCAAAGATGTATCATAGAGTTGACATTCCTGGGGATATTTGTTATATGGAAGATGATTTGGTATGGCTGGAAAAAATGGACAAAAATGTAGGAACTGCAGTGCAATGATTTGAAATGGAAGACCATGCATTTAGGGAAAAAAAAATCTTGTGGTAGTATTGGGGGAACAGTATTAGACAGAACAACAAGGATTTTGGTGTGCTCATAAGAAATGGTTGGAAACTAACCAAAGAGAGAAGCAACCTAGAACTAAGGACAGATTTCCCATTGGTGGGAACAATCAACCAATGGGATAGCTTGCCTTCAGAAGTTGTGGGTGCTTCATCACTGGAGGTTTTGAAGAAGAGATTGGACAGTCATTTGTCCAAAATGGTATAGGCTCAAGCAGGGGGTTGGACTTAAAAGACCTCCAAGTTCCCTTCTAACTCTATTATTCTATGGCATTATTCTATGTTTAGATGACTGTAAAATGAGTAAATTGTATGGCCAGGCAGCTGTGAAATTCTGGAGTGCCTCACTTGAGAGATTGCCAACAAGAAAATAGGTAGACTACAGGTAGGTAGTCCTTGATTTACAACAAAACCTTGGTAAGAAAACTCCAAGGATTACTTGGAGTTTGCGTTGACTCCTGGCAGTCACCAGGAGTCAACGCTGAAGCTCAAAGGTGTACAGTATGCATAGACATAACTACAGAGCTAGGGTGTCACCTAAACTGTGTAAAAGTTTGAGCCATTATTAACCATCAGTTGAAAACAAAAGTCCGTGTTTTCAAATGCCTTGTTTTGTGACGGGGAATTAGGTGAAATATGTAAAGGAGCTGAGAACAGTTTCATTATGGTTAACAGCATTTCCTTTTGGAACTTTGAAAAATAATTTCTAGTCAAGATGAAAAATTCTGTCTTAAAGAGTTGATGAAAAGGCTTCTCATTTTCATTTTTCCTTTCCTTTCCTTTCCTTTCCTTTCCTTTCCTTTCCTTTCCTTTCCTTTCCTTTCCTTTCCTTTCCTTTCCTTTCCTTTCCTTTCCTTTCCTTTCCTTCCCTCCTTCCCTTCCCTTCCCTTCCCTTCCCTTCCCTTCTCTTTTCACTTTCCTCTCCTCCACTCTTTCCTTTCCTTTCCTTTCCTTTCCTTTCCTTTCCTTTCCTTTCCTTTCCTTTCCTTTCCTTTCCATTTCACTTTCCTCCCCCACTCTTTCCTTTCCTTTCCTTTCCTTTCCTTTCCTTTCCTTTCCTTTCCTTTCCTTTCCTTTCCTTTCCTTTCCTTTCCTTTCCTTTCCTTTCCTTCCTTTCCTTTCCTTTTAACTGATTAATCAGTTAAGCACCAAAGTAATAAATTACTTGAGTAACATTACTTGAGAATACTTCAGAACCTCTTAAATGCTTTAGTGTGAAACTATCATACTAGTGATTTCAGCTTAGTAGTTTTTATATATGTAGTGTGTGAGAGAGAGAGAAAGAAAAGAAAGAAAGAAAGAAAGAAAGAAAGAAAGAAGGAAGGAAGGAAGGAAGGAAGGAAGGAAGGAAGGAAGGAAGGAAGGAAGGAAGGAAGGAAGGAAGGAAGGAAGGAAGGAAGGAAAGAACAGAAGGGAGGGAGGGAGGGAGGGAGAGAGAATTAGAGACACAGAGAGAGGGAGACAGAGTGCATATATAAATTTTAAAATTGTCATCAGTGCACCAGTCTTCTCCTCGGGTGCTTTTTAAATTGGACTCCCTGTGCATTTGGAATTCAATATGTTCATGTGATTATATTTTAGGAGAGGGGAGAAATTGGCACCAAACGCCTAAACCCTTTTTTGGATCCATTCCCTCCCACATCAAGCCTGGTGTTGCTGTTCCATCCTGAGATGGCTTCAAATTATTTCAGCCTTGTTTCCATATTGCGGCTTCCCCCAAGTCTCTGAACGACAGGCGAATGTTGGAGGGTGTGTGTGACAGAATGAGAACTGCTTGGAGTCGAAAGCCACCTCTGTTTAATCGGGATGACATTGTCGTTATAACACTTTGGCAGCTGGCACTTGCTGTCACACTGCTTAAAGATCCCTCGTGCCTAGGAACTAGGCCACCTGAGCTATGAGTTATCATCACCATAATGCACGCCACTGCCAACTGTGCTTGAGTTCTGCAGATGGCATCATGTCACTGAGTAGAATTTCATGGGAACACCCCGGTGGCGCTAATGGCTAGATACTAGGTTCAAAATAGTTCTTATATAAATAGTTAGGCATTGACTGCTTTCTTGTTAAAGAGATATGGGTTGAATTAAACCAACGCATTAATTCAGGATTAATTAATTCAGAATGGAACAAACTAACCTTACTGGCTATATTCCAAATGAATGTAGCCATGGAACTTGATCTAAACATGCCACTGAGTATAATTTCTCCCTGCTAGCATTAATGACCGGATACTAGATGGACTAGGGGAGACATGATAGCAGTGTTCCAATATCTCAGGGGCTGCCAACAAAGAAGAGGGAGTCAAGCTATTCTCCAAAGCACCTGAGGGCAGGACAAGAAGCAACGGGTGGACACTAATCAAGGAGAGAAGCAACTTAGAACTAAGGAGAAATTTTCCTGACAGGCAGAACAATTAATCAGTGGAACAAGTTGCCTCCAGAAGTTGTGAATGCTCCAGCACTGGAAGTTTTTAAGAAGAGGTTGGATAACCATTTGTCTGAAGTGGTATAGAGTTTCCTGCCTAAGCAGTGGGTTGGACTAGAAGACCTCCAAGGTTCCTTCCAGTTCTGTTATTCTCTTCTCTTCTCTTCTCTTCTCTTCTCTTCTCTTCTCTTCTCTTCTCTTCTCTTCTCTTCTCTTCTCTTCTCTTCTCTTCTCTTCTCTTCTCTTCTCTACTAGATTCAAAATTGTTCTTGTATTGTCTTGTATAAATAGTTTTTTGTTGTTATTGTTTAACAGATGCACATTGAATGGAACCAATGCATGAATTAAGCATTAGATTAATTCATGATGGAACAAGCTACCCTTATTGGCTGCACTTCAAATATCAGCCTCCATAAAACCTTTTCTAAACATGTATGCATGGACTACATTCAATTCTGCTTCTTGGATGAGAAGCGAAACATCTTCAAGACAAAAAACCCAAGACAGTCCAGTTGCCTCTTGAAAAAAGCACCCTTGAGACAACCATGACCTGGATGACTGAGAATTTCCATAGACATTCTTTTGAAAATGTTTTGCTTCTCATCCAAGAATCTTCTTCAGTTTTGAAGAAGAAAAACTGAAGAAACTTCTTGGATGAGGTGTGAAACGTCTTCAAGGAAAAACAAAGAAAGTCCAGTTGCTTTTTGAAGAAAACACTTTTGGGGCAACCATGACCTGGATGACTGAGAAACTCCATAGACATTGGGAGCAAGATTTTTTTTCATGGCAGGAACTGATCTGTCCTAGGAAAGGAAGTTTTCATCACAGTTATAATAGCGTTGCCACGTTGCTTTTTTAGTTTGTTATTCTAACAAACCACAATAAAGAGTGAACTCCTTATTTTCTGTTGTCTTTTCAGATTGTGCTTTGTTGTTGCTACCTTGGTTCCTTATGAATTGTGGATGAGATGGGTTCAAAGAAGCAGTCGGCAAAGAATGTCCAAAGCAATATTGCTACAGGCTAAAGATACTTTGAATCAAAGAATCTCTTAGTAGTTTGAGAAGGTACCGCTGTGGTACCCAGATGTTCCCTGGGCATCTTTCCCAACATGTTCTTGACTTGGTGGTCCATAACATCAGGGAGAAATTATTAAGTATCCCCAACCCACATGAAGTAAAGGAAATGGGGTCCTTTGTAGCTGCCCCCTTTCTGAGAAACAGCTTGTCTTCAGAGTATGCAAACTCACTAATTCGCCTTGCTTTCATAAATCATTTGAAGCTTATTTGTCCAATTGAAAGCCTAGAGTTTGTGAATTGCCTGTAAGATATTATTGCTATTGTGCACTCCTAGCTGTATCGTATCTGCTTTATTGAGTGCTGCTGAGAGTCACACCCGTAAGCAGCTATATACATCTGATAAGAAAACACAATTGAATAAATTTTCCTTATTTCTATACAGTATTTTATACACTATCAAATAGATAGTGTATAAAAACTTGTAACCAATAAATAAGAGAATAGCAATAATGAGAAATGTGGCATTTATTAAATTTATAGATTGTCTGCCTCATATGTATGACTCTGTTTTAACAATTAAAACAGAATAAAGGCAATAAAAGCAATTAGAATAAGAAAAGACAGAAGGAAGGAGGGAGGGAGGGAGGGATGGAAGAAGAAAGGAAGCAGGAAGGCAGGTAGGTAGGTTTTGGGAAAGGGAGGGAGGGAGGGAGGGAGGGAGGAAGGAAGGAAGATAGATAGGTTTTGGGAAAGGGAGGGAGGGGAGAAGGAAGGAAGGAAGGAAGGAAGGAAGGAAGGAAGGAAGGAAGGAAGGAAGGAAGGAAGGAAGGTAGGTAGGTAGGTAGGTAGGTAGGTTTCGGGAAAGGGAAGGAGAGAGGGAGGGATTGAGGAAGGAAGGAAGGAAGGAAGGAAGGAAGGAAGGTAGGTAGGTAGGTTTTGGGAAAGGGAGGGAGGGAGGGAGGGAGGGAGGGAGGGAGGAAGGAAGGAAGGAAGGAAGGAAGGAAGGAAGGAAGGAAGGAAGGAAGAAAGGAAGGAAGGAAGGAAATGTTTTCTCCAGATGTAAACTAAGGAAGTTTACAATAATAAGCAATAACAGGAACTTCCTGGATGAACAGTTGTGAGGTGGTATGGCAGATTGTCTATTTCTTCAGTCCCAACTGATATGTAAATCCTGTTCAACAAAGGTACCAACCTAATAATTGTCATCTCTTCCATTTTCCTTTAGAGGTAACTATCGTTGACTGAGTTTCAGAATCCTTTCACTTGAAAACAGTGGCCTGTAAATAGAATTATGGGCAAATGTCACTTGGATTCATATCTTAGGCTGAAAATATAACAGGTAGGCCATCTTTTAGCATCTACATGATAAAATAAGAATTGGCAACATTTGACATAGCTTTTATTGGGGAAGAATTCGGCATTCTCCCCCAACTTGGCATAAAAAGACCCCACAAATAAATGGTTGAAAGCTCCTGAGATACTAAATCTTGGGAGATTTAAGCATTCTTTTGTGAAACAAGATGTTGAAATCTGCATTCTCCTAACAGATGGTGTGGGATCTAAGAGAAGTGGGCTCTCAAGAGAATCATTTATTCCTTTAGTCATAGTTTTTGCCTTGATAGAAACAGCTGAAAGCAATTATGATGTGGACTTGAGCTTTCTTTCCTGCCTTGCTTCCTATCTCCCTCAGTCATACAAACCTGATCTTGTGAGATTAATCTTTTGTTGGCTTTCCAATATAATATAATTAAAATAAATCGCAAAAGGTATTTGTTCATGGTATGAATCAGTGGTGAAATCCACTTTTTTTTTTTACTACCGGTTCTGCAGAGTGTGGTTCTTGGTGGGCATGTTGTGGCTTGGTGGACATGGCTTGGTGGGCATGACAGGGGAAGGATATTGCAAAATATCCATTCCCACCCCACTCTAGGGGAAGGATATTGCAAAATATCCATTCCCACCCCACTCTGGGGCCAGCCAGAGGTGGTATTTGCCAGTTCTCTGAACTGCTCAAAATTTCCTCTACCGGTTCTCCAGAACCTGTCAGAACCTGCTGGATTTCACCCCTGGTGCAGATGTGAAGAACATGTTGAGGTTCATCTCACGAGGGTAGTTGGCTATTCATTAAGAATAAATAAATAAATCTATTCAGTGATGGGATCCTGCTGGTTTAATAACCGGTTCGGTGGTCGCGCTCTTCACGCGAGTGTGCAGTTTTACGAAAATTTACCTTCCGTGTCACTGCTGGGGAGTAACACAGCTGAGGCATGGCAATCCGCTCTGCCACGTGAATCACCTCAGAATCTTCTGATTCACGTGAATCACCTCAGAATCACCTCAGAATCACCTCAGGTCAGTAAAGAGCAGCGGCAGACGGGCGGGCCCACCTGATCGTCAGTATGAACCAGTTTGCTTGAACTGGTCCAAAACAGTAGAATCCCACCCCTGAATGTATAACTTTTATACCCAATACACACAATTATTAATTTGACCACATCTTTTTCCTGTTGTTTGCTAAACATGCAGTAGGTTATATTGAATGTCCTGTATATTAAGTCCCCGTTGCCTTCAGATGAAATCCAGTCAAGTTCTGAACCATTTGCTTCTTATTTTCCTACGTGAGCCATTCATATTTATATCTGTTGGTGTTTCTTTTGTTTTTAATCAAAATTATAAATCCGGGAAAAAGTCAATTCACCGGAAGAAATGTGACAGCATTGGCGGAACCTCATACGTGAAATCAAATTGGGGAGCAACCCGATTATTATTATTCACGATTGTATTTGTTACCTGACTTTTCTTGAGGCAAGGAATTAATGAAAATAATACAAATGCATTTTTCAGGTCCTAGAAAGAGAAACGGATCCTGGTCCATGTTCTCTCAAGAAAATATATGAACTGATCTCACATCGATATTACAGTGTTTAGTTTACTAAATTTGCCAAGCCAAGGGTGAGAATATCCATAAAATCTCATTATAGGTAAATATTCACAAAGGAATATATTTATCAGTGTGTCTGTATAATTGAACAAGATTGAGATACAGTCTTAAATCTTCTGTCTTTTTCTATCTTCTCTTCTTCTTCTTCTTCTTCTTCTTCTTCTTCTTCTTCTTCTTCTTCTTCTTCTCCTTCTCCTTCTCCTTCTCCTTCTCCTTCTCCTTCTCCTTCTCCTTCTTCTCCTCCTCCTCCTCCTCCTCCTCCTCCCCCCTCTCTGTTTTGATTCCTAGCAAGTCCCTGCAAGATTTCAGAAATTATTTGCCTCGTCTTCCTAGGGCTGAAAAAGAAGGACCAGCCCAAGATCACCCACCTGTTTTCATCTATATGGCAGAACTAAAGCCCATGGTCTTGCAGTTTCTGGTATGATGCCTTAACAACTTTATCAAACTTGTTGTCCTAAGCATGAAAAAATCCCCTCCTCTGACTATTAGACCATCCTCAATCAACCAAGTCAGTCCAAGTGTCTGAGGTTATTGTTTTAAGGTGATATTTGCTGGACCAAATTCTTATCCTTCCCAACTCAGTAGGAATATACTGTAGAAACAAGGGTTAAAGTAGGAAAATGTTTTCCTCTTTCTACTGGTTGAAAACAGAGATAATAAATATAGCCAGTTTAAATCTTTTGGCTAGTGATCAATCCTTACTGAGCCTTCTTACTAAACCATATCTTACTAAATTGCAACCCCCATGATATAAGCTGGCACCAGAAATTTCTCTTTCAAATAGTACTGAGAGTTTATTTAGGAATACAACAGCAAGATATTTGCTAGGTTAGAGGGGAAAAAAGGGGATTAAGATTCAAAGAACTTGTGTAAACAAAGGAAAAAAAGGTAGACCAGTCCAAAATAGATGATCAGCCTCAGGAAAACTCATTTTTTAATGAGTCTCACAAGGCTTTCACCCTATCAAAATAAAATAAAATAAAATAAAATAACAAATGGAATCTAGAAGTGGTACCTGGCTCAACAGTAGTAACTGTGAGAGGGAGCTTGGAGTCCTAATGGACAATCACTTAAATATGAGCCAGCCGTGTGCTGCAACTGCCAAAGAAGCCAACACAGTTCTAGGCTGCATTAACAGTGGGATAGAATCAAGATCACGTGAAGTGTTAATACTACATTATAATGGCTTGGGAAGGCCACACTTGGAATACTGAATCCAATTTTGGTCACCACGATGTAAAAAAGATGTGGAGACTCCAGAGAGTATGCAGAGAAAAGCAACAAAGATTATTAGAAGGCTGGAGGCTAAAACATATGAAGAATGGTTGTAGGAACTGGGCATGGCTAGTTTGATGAAAAGAAGAACTAGGGGATACATGATAGCAGTCTTTCAATATCTCAGGGGCTGCCACAACAAAGAGGGAATCAAGCTATTCTCCAAAGCACCTGAAGGCAGGAGAAGAAGCAATGGGTAGAAACTAATCAAGGAGAGAAGTAATTTAGAACTAAGGAGAAATTTCCTGACAGGTAGAACAATTAATCAGTGGAACAACTTGCCTCCAGAAGTTGTAAATGCTCCAACACTGGAAGCTTTTAAGAAGAGATTGGATAACCATTTGTCTGAAAGGGTTTAGGGTTTCCTGCCTAAGCAGCAGTTGGACTAGAAGACCTCCAAGGTCCCTTCTTCTATTCTATTCTATTCTATTCTATTCTATTCTATTCTATTCTATTCTATTCTATTCTATTCTATTCTATTCTATTCTATTCTATTCCATTCCATTCCATTCCATTCCATTCCATTCCATTCCATTCCTATTCCTATTCCTATTCCTATTCCTATTCCTATTCCTATTCCTATTCCTATTCCTATTCTTATTCCTATTCTTTCTGGAATACTGAAAGGTGTTACTCCATTCTTAAATGGACTTGTTTCCTCTCTTTTTCAAAGCCACATCTGTTGTTTTTCCAGGACAATTTAAAGAACAATTTAATCACAAAAGGAAGGAGCTTTATTTGTCTCTAGTTGCGGATTGATTGCAATTTTTACAACAAGCTGTCCATGCATTCCAAGTTAACTGAGAAGTCTGGAGCTTTCCTTGAAAGAAGAACTACTTATCTTTTCCTTCTTCCTTCAGCACCAGCTTGGTCTTGCAAACTGTGAAAATTAGGAAATGGTCTCACAGTGCAAAACAACCCAACTGAACTGGCTCTCTGGGTAAATTGTCAGTCTGATTCTGTTAAAACCAGAATAACACAGTCCTTTTCAGCATACATCAGGGAAATTCAAAGATATGATATTCATCATTCTGGCAGTACTAAGCCTTCTTGGGTTACTCAGAAGGGGCAAGATGGCCTAGCAGTTAAGATGCTGGGCTTGTTAACTGGAAGGCTGGCAGTGCAAGACCCAAGTACTACCTAATGGGGTGAATTCTTGTTCTTCCCCCAGCTCCTGCCAAAGTAACAGTTTGAAAGCATGCAAATGCAAGTAGATAAATAAGTACCACTTTGGTGGGAAGGTAACTGCATTCCATGCCCCTCGGTGTGTATTCATGCTGGCCACATGACCATGGAAGCATCTTCAGACAACACTGGCTTCCCTTGCTAGGAAACAGAGATAAACACTGCTCCCTAGATTCGGACACGACTGGACAGTGGAATCCTTTACTTCTATCTTACCTTTTTGCTGTAAAGTGCCTCTCTATAAAGTGAATATGGGGAGACTCTTGTCTGGAATGAGACGAAACTTGAAGTGGCCTATGAAAACTTTCTGCAGATACTGAACTTTTATCTCACTAAGTTAGAGTATCAAGGGACCATGATAAATCCTCATCATCATCCTCATCATCATCATCATCTTTTAATGACCCCCAAATCCCTTGCAGAATGGAGTCTAGGCAACTGCATGGAGCTAGCATAGTGTTTTAATGGCCGAATGCCCTTCCTGTTGGCAAGGTGGAGTTTTGTTGAGTAGATATGTTATCAGTGTGCCCAGAGAGAGAAATATTTGCCTCTACCTAGGATCAAACTCACAGCCTCCTGATTGTAAGGCGAAAGCTCCACCTCTAGGCCACCGCACCACTTAAGGGGCCATGACAGATGTTTAGATCTATATTAGGTTTCTTGTCACCTTCAAAAATTTCTCATTCCCTTCAAACATAGCCATGCTCCTTTACAGGCACATTACGGTATAGGATGCTGCTAGGGTACCGCACCATCCATAATTCATATTTTTATTGAGTCTATCAACAAAATCTAAGACAAAGCAGTGGATTCTTCTTCTGGCCTATTCAAAAGCATGATTTCCATGTACGTTGCCATTAGGGAAGACTTCCCAGATTGAAAGAAGCATGGAGTTGCCTTCTTGACCTTTCTATAGTATTGATTGCTCCTTTTACAGAGATAAAGAAATCTGTCCTATTTTCCAGTGTATAGCCAACTATTTTTCTCTCCGTGTAAAAACAGGGGGGAGAAAAGTCAATTCTCTGCTAAATGGCCTGAAATACTATACCTTGAAATGTAGATGAGAAAAAACAACCCCAGGCAATTACACTAGAGAAATGCTGATATGACTGGTCACATGATCAGCCAGATGTTTAGACTAGTTTGGCCACTTTTATTCTCCTATCAAATCCTTCCCAAGGACTAGGGATAGGAAGACTTTGTCCACTGATGGTGTTGTCACAGGATGTAAGTTGCTTCAAGTAAAGCTTCCCTTCACAATTGATTCATGGGAATTTTGTCAATGCCAATGGTCTCCAAGTGATGCCCCAGTTGTTTTGCGATTGTCCATAGATAATAGCACTCTGGCACTTAGACTTATATACCACTTCACAGTGCTTTTACAGCCCTCTCTAAACAGTTTACAGAGTCAGCATCTTGCCCGCAACAATTTGGGTCCTCATTTTGCTGACTTCGGAAGGATGGAAGGCTGAGTCAACCTTGAGTTGGTGAGAGCCGGTGATCAGCAGAAGTAGCCTGCAGTACTGCATTATAACCACTTACCCACCACGGCTCTTTAATTGTTTAATTGTTAAACAATTAAACATTGTTTAATCAAAGGAATCTGGAACATGGTTACTCTGCAAGATTGAATCATCCAGGGAAATGTTATGATTGATAGATGTTCCTTCAATGAACCAGTTTCTAAAACATGTAGGGCTCTGTGAGTTACAACCAGTCATTTGAAGCTACTACAGTCTAATGACCAACTATCCCAAAGGTGCTTTTCCAAGAGGAAACTAGACTTTCTTGTTTTTCTTTGAAGACTTTTCTCTGCTCATCCAAGAAGCTTCTTCAGTTCTGACCGGATGGTGAAGAATGGAAGTATTTATACTCCTTGGAGATAGTTGGTCATTTACATTCTTTTAGAGAGCCATTGAGGCCACTTGGAGGTTTGTCTGTGTCCTTAGGGTCATCTGAGTAGTGCAACTACAATGCAGGTGGCCCTGAGCAGTGGCCCTGATGACACAAATAAACCTCCAGTTGGCCTCAACAACTCTCTAAAAAGAATGCAGATGTCCAGCTGTCTGCAAGGAGTATAAATCCTTCCATTCCCCACCATCCAGTCAGTACTGAAGAAGCTTCTTGGATGAGAAGCGAAACGTCTTCAAAGAAAAACCAGAAAGTCCAGTTGCCTCTTGAAAAAGCACCTTTGGGACAACCATGACCTGGATGACTGAGAATCTCCATAGATAATGAGCAAGTTTGCTCATTACATGGGCATACTGATGCACATCCATTACTGCTTGTACTGCTGCATTGCAGACTAATTATTGCTTCTGGTTGGTTTTCAAGGGCAAGTCCACATATATCTCCTTGAGGGATATGAACAGTGCCAAGAATGGATCTGGTGAAAAAGACTAGACTTGCAGATGGACCCTTAGATTGATCACAAGTCAGTATCACCGAAGGTCTTTTCATCTTTCATGAGATCTATGCTCGAAGAAGAGATAAGGCAGAGAGGCACACAAGAAAGAATGATTTTTGTCGGCCAAATAAAAGAGTTGATAAATCAAACCTTTGACTGAACAGAAATGTCCCTTACCTGTCTGGCTGTTATAACGGAGCTTTGGCAGACCAAAGCATGGATTACTAATGTCTGCTTTCAGTGAAGGCGCTGTTGTAAAATGACAGCTTGACTGGGATATTTCCTTTAGATAAAATGTCCTGTGTCATCTGTCATTAGACTTGAATGCTTCTGGCTACTTGGGTGACTTAGTGTGAGTGCAAAATTGGATATTGTTTTTCTCAGTTTGGCTGAAATAGAGATAGAGATATAGAGATAATAGAATAGGATATTAGAAGGCTGATTGCAGGGACTTCATTTGCAGATGAAAAATGTTTATTCCCAGTTAAAAATCTTAGACTCTGAGCCTAATTTATGTTAGACTTTCACAGATATTTCTTTTATTTCATCCGGTGATGAAAATGGAAACTTCTAGTACCCGTAAGGTAGAATTATGCTATATAAAAACAAATATCTGGATGGATTGTTATGCAACGCACAGCTTTTGGTAGTAGCAAAAATTGGTTTATTAAAAACAGCTACAACTCCTAGAAAGAAAAAGCAACTCTGGTGGCATCATTATAACAATGAACAGCTTTATAGCATGTCAGAAAGTCAAGGTCTCTTTTCAAGCAATTGAGCAAGATTCCTGAATCATTTGATGACCCCGACACAGTTGTAAAGTTGACATGAGATCTGCCGGCAAAAAAGTATAAATGTCATTCCTAAAGCATATGAAGAAATGGAAATGAGTGGTTGTTACTTGTTGTGAATAAAGACATCAGTTCTGGAATAACAATCAAAGTGGCATGTTTTAACCTATTTTAGCAGAGTGTTTTCTTATCAACTGTAGTAGGTGAGATATATATTATTAGTGGAAAAATAATACATACGTATCACTTAGGGTCCTGTATGAAATGAGAGAGAGGCGGGGAGGGAGGGAAGAAGGGAGGGGGGGAAGAGAAAGGGAAGAAAGAGAGTGAGCAGAGAGAGAGACAGAGACAGAGAAGAGAGAGGGGGAAGAGAAAGAGAAGAGAGAGAGAAGAAAGAGCAAAGAGAGAGAGAGAGAGAAAAGAAAATGACAGGAGAGAGAGGGGGGGAGAGAGAGACAGAGGTGGAGAAGGAGGGAAGAGAAAGAAAAGAAAGAGAAGAAAGAAAGTGAGGAGAGAGAGAAGAGGGGGGAGAGAGGGAGAAGAGAGAGGGAGGGGGAAACAGAAGAGAGAGAAAAGAAAGGGAGGAAAGAGAAAGAGAATAAAGAGAAGGGAGCAAGGAGAGAGAAAGAGAAGAGAGAGGGGAGAGAGATGGAGGGAAGAGAAGAAAGAGAGAGGAGAGAAAGCAAGGAGAGAGAGAGAGAAAAGAGAGAGTGAGGGGAAAAGAGAAAGAGAAGAAAGAGAGGGAGGAAAAGAGAGTGGGGGAAAGAGAGGAGAGAGAGAGAGGGGGAGGAAGAAAGAGGGAGAAAAGAGAGTGAGGAGAGAGAGAGAGAATGTTATGCCTATATTATGCCTATCAATGATGTTTCTGAATCTCAAATGAAATCCATATAGTTTTAAAATTAATTCAATCAAAGGTGAAGAAGGTTTCGCAGGCAAGTCTAGGACAGGAGTAAAAATTACGATTGATCTTGCTCATCAACGTCCATCGTTAGTACATAATTCAATTTCAAATGTAGTTTTATCATGTTGAATAGAAAACTCATTGATTAATGCTAATTGGAAGCCTCTTTTGGACTTTCCATGTGAAACAGGAGGGGGGAAAGTGAAATTATAATATATGGATTTGATGATTAGTAAGACTAATAGACTATAAAAATGGATGGAGTAAGAGTTCATTTTAATTTTCATTTAAACCCACTTTAAAAGAGCTCAGAAGCCATTCCTTTTTTATATTTCTGTTTCCTTATTTTTATTTACTGCATTGTTTTTTCCCTCACACCCCCTATTCTTTCTTTTCTTCTATTCTTTTTTCTTGGAGATTAGTTCTCGTTCCTGTTTATCTTTTTGTCTCAACATTTAAGAAAGTTGTTGTTGTTTTTTTAAAAAAAGTCACCAAGTACAGAGGATAAACTTTCGTAGCACACAAGTACACAAGAGAAAAAAAAATGAGTCAAGAAACCAAGAAATATTTCTCCTGCTATGAATATATTTTGTTCTCTCTCTAAGATGGTGATTTGCACCCATTATCTGTCCCACAAGAAAGAGTCTCATGACTGATGAAAATGTTTCACTATTATTTGGTTGGATTTCACTTGTGGGTTATGTAGTATCAGACAGTAGAATATCAGCTAAAATTCCAGAAGGGGAAAAAAACACTGCTACTGTAATACTCCCGCCTAGCCAGTGGTGAGATTCAGTTGGTTCGGGAAAACTGGTAGTTTAATTGTTGGCTGGCCCCTCCCCTCCCAGCTCCTTCCAGGAGTCCCCACATGCTCGATTTTTGCTCCCAAGTAAGTGCAGGGAGGCTTCCTAGGTCCAAAACGGGGCAAGCGTGGCATGTCCCCTCTTCCTGTGGCCCGTTTTTGCTCCCAGGAGGGTGCAGGAGGCCAAGTGCTGCCTGTCACATCCCCTGGCCACGCCCAACTGGTCATTAGGGCACAGAACCGGTTGTTAAATTATCTGAATCCCACCACTGCCCCTAGCTATTATATTTATGAAGCTAAGGGGATGCAAGATGTCACAGAATTTCAAGGTTTGAACAGAAATACCAACCATATACAAAATTGCTTTGGGAACAGAGGTTCATTAGTTTCAGGTAATTTGAGACAGAGAGAGCATAAGATAAAGTAAAAAGTTATAACAGCGATGTGGTAGTCACATTAATGAACCATTGCAATGTGGTCCAGAGGGCACAGCATGTTCATAAGATGGCTGTGGCCAAAGGGCCCCCAATCTGGCATTTATCCACTTCTTTTATACCCTCTTTCCAACATCCAGCTACTTGTCATAATTTCACTTCCTTGTTCTCTCGCTGACCATCAGTTTTCAACACATATCCGTTCTTATCGGCATTGCACACTTGTTCTCCATTCCTTATTTTCTCCCAATTCTAACCACTAGGTTATGAAACTTCCTTTGGTTTCAAAAGCTCAACATATCCCAGTAAATTAAACAATTTACAAATACTTCCTTCGTACTTTTTAAAATTTTCCACCCTTTGGTTCACGCTTATATTATAGGCCCCATTTATACACACAATAGGCCTTTATCTGGTTATCACAAAGCTATGGATAGATTTTAAAAAACTGGGGAAGAGGAGAAGCCCTATGGATTTATTACTCCCTATAGCTTGACTGCTCAGTGGCTGAGATGCTGAGCTTGTCAATCAGAAGGTCGGCAGTTCAGTGGTTTGAATCCCTAGTGCTGCATAATGGGTGACCTCCCGTTACTTGTCCCAGCTTCTGCAAGCCTAGCAGTTCGAAAGCAGGTAAAAAATGCAAGTAGGAAAATAAAGACCAACTTTGGTGGGAAGGTAACAGCATACAAACCTTAGTTTACTAAATTAAATCAGTCTTCTTCAAATAAAGACTGTTAATTAACTTTCTTAACAGCCTACAAGAATCCAAAGAATAAATAATTGTAATCTTACTATGGTTGGCAGAAAGCCCAGAAGCAATTTGCAGGAACCAGATAAGAGAACTAAGATCAGGACGCGAAGAAGAGTGAATGAAGTTTTTTCCTGCAAATTGCCTCAGTCATCATCCTTCCTTAAATAGGCTAAGGGAGTGGCCAATTAGCTCCAAGCCTTACTCTCGAGGAGATCTCCTTCTGAGGAGCCACTCCTGACTTTTGGCAGCTCTGCATGCCCGTGCAACAAGAAGAGGCTCCTCCTCTTCTTCCTCTTCACTTATGGGAGCTTCTGCAGGTTCTGAAGGCCCTGGCTGAATCCCTGCCTTTGGCACCACATCTTCTCCAGCCTCCTCATTGTCCGACTCGAGTGCCAGCTGCACAGGCTGCTGGCGCAGCACCACACCAGTCTCCTCGCTGTTGGAATCAGCTACTAGCTGCACAGGCTGCTGACGGGCCACAACAGGTGTTTAGTCATGCGGGCCACATGACCACAGAGAGGTCTTCGGACAGCGCTGGCTCTTCGGCTTTGAAACAGAGATGAGCACCATCCCCTAGAGTCAGGAATGACTAGCATCATGTGTGGGGGAATTTTTACCTATAGCTTGAGCACAGATTGTAAAGTCAGTGAATTATGAAGGAGAAACAGCTCTGAACACTAGTGATCTTTGACTACAAGGAGGATATTTTACCAAGCTACAGTTGCTGGTGTACAACTTCCCACAAGTTCTATAATTTATTTATATGCAATATTTGTTTTGTTGAGAGGCAGGTTGTACAATGGTTAAGGCATCAGGCTAGAACCCAAAATAATTTCTAGTCTGACCCTGGGCACCAAGCCAGCTAGATGACCTTGGAGCACTCTCTCAGCCCTGGGATGGAGGAAATGGAAAACCACTTTCGAAAAACTTTGCCAAGAAAACAATAGGAACTTGTCCAGGCAATCAGCAGGAATCCGAAATGGATTTGAAGGCACTTAATACACATAGACATACATATTTCGGTGCCACAGCAAATCATAACAACACTTGACAGGTTATGTTAGAAAAAAACAACAACATAAAAGATACCTAACACACACACACACACACACACACACACACACACACACACACACAGACACAGACACACACACACACATACAATCAAAACTCAACAGACTGAAATGAATAAATCAGGGGTTGGGGGGAAACCCACCAAATAATAAAAGGATAACCAAAAATGTGCTGAATTATCTCCTGTAAATGGATCAAATAGCTTTGTTTTCTCTTTTTTTAATAGCATTATATTTACGAGGATTGTTAGTTTTATGTTTTAGTAAGGTAAGCCATTCAGAATTACTGTGCAGTAAGATGGCCGACGAATATGTTTTAAAAATAAATACATTTTGTCAAAGACTGTGATGTGGTAAGTAAAAGGTAAAGGTAAAGGTTCCCCTCGCACATTTGTGCTAGTCGTTCCTGATTCTAGGGGGTGGTGCTCATCTCTGTTTCAAAGCCGAAGAGCCAGCACTGTCCGAAGACATCTCTGTGGCCATGTGGCCGGCATGACTCAATGCCAAAGGCACACGGAACACTGTTCCCTTCCCACCAAAGGTGGTCCCTATTTTTCTACTTGCATTTTTTACATGCTTTCGAAGTGCTAGGTTGGCAGAAGCTGGGATAAGTCACGGGGGCTCACCCTGTTACACGGCACTAGGGATTCAAACCGCTGAACTGCCGACCTTTTGATCGAACTGAACCACTGTGTCCCCTTAACACTGGAAATGAAGCTTTCAAATAAGAAAAGAGGATGAAATTAGAGTTCGCTTTCATAAGATTAACTAGATTGGGTTACTATATATTCCTTACAAAAGATATCTCTATGGTAAACCTTATGCACAATATAGTACCATATATATTTATTTACTACAGTGAAAAAAAAAAGGCTGCCTGATATGAAAAGTTGAACATTATTCCAAGATTCTAACAAATCTTATTTTTTCCCCTCTTTAATTCAGCTACCCATTATTATTTTTGGTTTTTTGCCTTCCAGATAGGGATAATAAAGCCCAGCAGGGACTGTCATCAGGGTTTTTTTTAAATAAACCATAATAATCTTTCTGTATTTGCTGAGTGATCTGGAGATGACATCAAACAATGTACTGGAGGTAGGTGATTAGGCTGTATCTTTTCTCCTCTTTTCATAAGATAAAAATAACATAGATAAAAGGAACCATCTCTTTTAGAAAGCAGAATCTGAGTCATTTCAAGCTGGAAGTCCCATCTAAAAAGCCCACGTGAAAAATTGTAAGTATTGTTGAAATGATGAATCACCTCCAAAGCATAATCTATTTATCTGCATGTTCCTGTAATTCCTTTGAAGTCTGTATTTTAGGAAATAATATGTACTAGAGTCCCTTGAAATAAGTTCATTTTTTCCCCTTTGAATTCAATGGACTACTTCTCTCTCTCTCTCTCTCTCTCTCTCTCTCTCTCTCTCTCTCTCTCTCTCTCATGCACAAATCCACCACAACCCCTATCACTCCTTTAATTTCATTAGTAACTCTGTTTTTATAGTGAATAACACTGGATAAAATTCTGTCAGGCAAGAAAAGCCAAAGACAAAATATTGAGTTTTCTTACATTTGGTCCCAGTAAGTATTTGAGTGTAGGGATGGCCAGAGAGAGAAAATGGAAGAAGTCTCGGATGAACAAGAAGAAGAGATTATATAGAATAGAATAGAATAGAATAGAATAGAATAGAATAGAATAGAATAGAATAGAATAGAATAGAATAGAATAGAATTCTTTATTGGCCAAGTGTGATTGGACACACAAGGAATTTGTCTTGGTGCATATGTCCCCTAATCATCTTTGTTGCTCTTCTCTGCACTCTTTCTGGAGTCTCCACATCCTTTTTGCATTGTAGCGACCAAAACTGGATGCAGTATTCCAAGTTAAGCAACTTATAATCATTTAGCCGTATCCTGATTAATTGGATGGCCTAGTATGGGAATAAAGGGAAGGGATAACTCTGAATGGAAGGTAGGGGCCGGGGGAAAGGAAGAGGCTAAAAATACAACCCAGAATCAATTTTAATTTTTTCTCTCTCATCATACCACACAATAGGACTGCAACCTTTTGGAAAGAATTCCAGTTCTGAGAATTGGTTTCCTGGTTGTCATTTTAGCTTTGCTCTCCTGGATTGGAGGTGGGGCAGACCACTTGTGCATTCTGCATTGCTCCTTGTTGCAGCTGAATTATTTATGGAGCCTACCATCCACTCTTGAAAGATCTTCGGTCCTGGGAATTTCGTGAACACAATCTCACCAGGCTGATTGAAGGCTTATTCATACAACTATCCTGAAAGTTGATTCTGATGTTTGGACTCTTTAAGAAGTGCCATCAAGACAGGTGCTCCTACATGGCTTGCCTCCTCCGGTGTGAACTGAGAGTAGAGAAAACCATCGCACGAAGGACTTAAAAAGCAATTCGCTGCTACAGATAACACAAGCGAGAAATAGGAAAAAAAAAAAAAGAAAACCCTCCTTATCAAATTTATTTATTTATTTATTTTGCCAAGCATGTATTCATTTTACCTGCCTCATATTCACATGGATTGTGTTCTCTGCTCTCTCTCTCTCTCCCTCCCTCCCTCCCTCCCTCCCTCCCTCTCTCTCTCTCTCTCTCTCTCTCTCTCTCTCTCTCTCTCTCTCTCTCTCTCTTTTTCTTCTCCTTTTCTTCTTCTCCTTTTACTGGATTTTATTTTCATTCTGATTTTCATGAAACCTTTAAAAAATAAAAGATATTCCAATCTAAAACCGAAGCAGTTGTATCCAGAATTCTGTAATGCATTGATGGATCCACACTTAAATAAATAAATAAATAAATAAATAAATAAATAAATAAATAAATAAATAAATAAATAAATAATTGGAATATCAAAGGAACTCAAAAGACTTTTCCCTGTTTCTTTGTTTTTGGTGTCAGGGCCATATACATTGATAAAATGGTGGAGCAGATTATGATAAATGCTACATATAGAAATATATATATATATATATATATATATATATATATATATATATATATATATATATATATATATATATATATATATATATATATATTATATGACACAGAGGAGCAATGCAGACTATCCTTATCATTTCTTTCTATCTGATAAAGTTCTGATCACTAATAATGACCTATAGGCTGACCTTTGATTTATTTTTTTTTTAGTTTCATCAAGATGTAATTTATTTATTTATTTATTTATTTATTTATTTATTTATTTATTTATTTATTTATTTATTTATTTATTATTTCAATTTATAAACCGCCCTTCTCCTTGCGGACTCAGGGCGGTGAACAGCCAGAATAAAACATAGTATACAAAAGTTAAAAACAATTAAAAATTATTAAATATTATTCAGCCAAGAATTAAAACAACCCAATTTAAAATCAATGTCAAATTTAAAAACGGAGGATGGGATCAAGCTAGCCCAGCTAGATGGAATAAATGGGTTTTAAGGGCCCAACGAAAGGTCCGGAGATCTGGAATCCTGCGTATCTCCGGGGGTAGGTCATTCCAGAGGGCAGGCGCCGCCACAGAGAAGGCTCTCCCCCTGGGGGTCGCCAGCCGACACTGTCTGGCCGACGGCACCCGGAGGAGGCCCTCTCTGTGCGAGCATACTGGCCGATGGGAGGCTATTGGCGGCAGAAGGCGGTCCCGCAAGTACCCAGGTCCTAAGCCATGGAGCGCTTTAAAGGTGGTCACCAACACCTTGAAGCGCACCCGGAAGACCACCGGGAGCCAGTGCAGCTTACGCAGGAGAGGTGTCACATTTTATGACAGATACAAGTGTAAACATAATTATAAATACATGAAAAGGATACAAATAAAAGAAAACATTAGGACAGGGACGGTAGGCATGCTAGTGTGCTTATGCATGCCCCTTACAGACCTCTTAGGAATGGGGTGAGGTCTACAGTAGACAGTCTAAGGTTAAAGTTTTGGGGATTTGGGGAAGAAACCACAGAGTCAGGTAGTGCACTCAGTTACTGAAGTCGTATTTCCTGCAGTCTAGTTTGGATCGGTTTACCATGAGTTTGTATCTATTGTGTGCTCTTGTATTGTTTTGGTTGAAGCTGAAGTAGTCATTGGCTGGTAGGACATTGCAGCAGATGATTTTATGTACTATGCTTAGGTCAGACCGAAGACGGTGAAGTTCTAAGTTGTCTAAGCCCAAAATTTCAAGTCTGGTGGCATAAGGAATTTTGTTGCGAGCAGAGGAGTGGAGGACTCTTCTTGTGAAATATCTCTGGACTCATTCGATTGTATTCATATCCAATTAGCAGTGCGGGTTCCAGACAGATGAGCTGTATTCAAGAATTGGTCTGGCAAAAGTTTTGTATGTCCTAGTTTGCAGTTCAATATTATCAGAGAAGAATCTACTTAGAAGTCATTGCTTTCTTCTTAGACCTAAAAGAGAGGCACTGGCTCCAAGGTTAACAGATGGTTTTATGCTAAGGATGTACTAGAACTCAAAGTCACCTGGTTTTTAGGGTCCAGCTTGGTGCCTTAACCACGATATCAAACTAGCCCTTGGAGTCTGGAAGTCTACTAAGGATTAACTAGAGCTCACAGTCACCTGATTTATAGGGTCCAGCTTAGTCCCTTAACCACGATATCAAATTGGCCCTTGGAGTATGGGAGATAATTAAGGATGCATCAGAGAAGAACAAGAAAGAGCTATATTGCCCTTTTATTTTTCTCTTCCAAGTTATGGGGGTGAAGGCGAGGTGCATTGCTACCAATATTTTACTCCATCAAAAGACCCCGATCAGACATTTGATTCAGCTCTGCACACTGTTCATTTTGAAAGCCCCGATAGTTTGGATTCTTGGTGGTAACTCCACAAAGAAAGGCAGACATTTGTCTTTCCCAGAGTACTTGATTTATTACATGAAGGAGCCACGGGTCAGGGATTAATTCCGTTTTCATCCCAAATTCATCCAGGAGGTCGCACCTCTACTTTATATACTTTTTATACTGTCTCCTCTTTGTGATACAGGTCGATCCATTTCATTAACATCTTTTAAAATATATTAAAAGGAACTCGCTTCCTGAGCATGGTTTCCAGAATAGAAAGTGCCAAGATTTACATACCTTCTCAGGAAAAGAGCAATTGTTATGGGGATGAATCAAACAAGCATTATTGATATGCAAGGGCAGTCTTCACTTGGTGCATTTGATGAGACGCCAGGGTCTCCTGTCACATTATGATTTAATGATAGAATACTCCTGCTATTTATTGCTGCATTTGAAAACATTAACTGACCAGAAGAAGAACAAGAGAGAATGTAGGCTGTAATTTTCATGGGAGCTGGGATGGAGGGGAGGGGAAGGCACAGCCAGATTTGTAATTTCTCTGGGGGTCCTTGCTTTCGTTTATATATATATTTCTCTGGGGGTCCTTGCAGCACGACATGACTTTGCTGGGGGTTTTTTGTACTCTGTTCTGGTCCAAGCCTCCTTGCAAGTTGGATGGAATTGGGATCATGTTTCAGTGTGAAGGAATGAATCTACCTCATTATGCCGCTGGAATAATGGGAGCTCAGATTTTGGGGTGAAGCAACACAAAGTGAGCCTCCAGCAGCATTTTACATTTCCCCTGTAAGTGTAAGAGGGTGGTTTCCACTATACTACTACTACTACTACTACTACTACTACTACTACTTCTTCTTCTTCTTCTTCTTCTTCTTCTTCTTCTTCTTCTTCTTCTTCTTCTTCTTCTTCTTCTTCTTCTTCTTCTTCTTCCTCCTCCTCCTCCTCCTCCTCCTCCTCCTCCTCCTCCTCCTCTTCTTCCTCCTCTTCTTTTTCCTCTTCTTCCTCCCTTTCCTCCTCCTCCTCCTCCTCCTCCTCTTCCTCCTCCTCCTCCTCCTCCTCCGCTCCCCCTACTCCTATGCCTACTCTTTCTTTTCCTCCTCCCCTAGAATTCTTGGTAGCCTTCCATTTAAACTTGTTTGAGATCATCACATTTGGTTACGTGATTATTGCTCCCATCGATCCTTTTCAGAGTTGACTTTAAACTTAGAAAGATAAGCTTCCTGGTTAGGAAATAAAATGAAGAAGAAGAAGAAAAAGACTGAGGGTATGTTGTGAAATTAAAAAATAACATACCAGAATGTAAAATATAACTTCTGACTCTATGGGATGGAAATTGGACTAAAATTAATTATAACTTAGCATTTCCATGCTTAGAAGTGAGTTAATGAATGAATTTGTAATGCTTTGGAGCGTAAACGCTTAGAGGTTTTTGATCCTAATATTCCCTTGGTTTGTTTATAAAAAGAAAGCATCCTTGAATTGCATAATCCCACCCCTTTCTTTGAACGCATGCTAGTTCAATGTTTCCTTTTGTTTTAGCTTTTTTTTTTTTTTACAGCCATTCATTCTTTTATTTATACAGGAATTGTGCCATCAGCTTTGTAAAATATTATTATCCCCATGCAATTCCACTTTTATTTTCATTGTTCAGTGATTTAAACAATGTACTGGACTCACAACACAGATTTTCATTTTTAATAATGTAGAGCAGGGATAAAACAGAGATAGATTATTTTAAGTAAAATTTGAGTATGACTGGATGACTTCATCTCAGAAACATTGAAAAAAATGCTTAATATGTGGATAGAGTCACCTTGGGCTGAGATGGCAGCAAACAAATTAAGTAAGATAGATGATAGGTAGGTAGGTAGGTAGGTAGGTAGGTAGGTAGGTAGGTAGGTAGGTAGGTAGGTAGATAGATAGATAGATAGATAGATAGATAGATAGATAGATAGATAGATAGATAGATAGATAGATGTAGGTAGGTAAGAGAGAAATAGATAGATAGATAGATAGATAGATAGATAGATAGATAGATGGATGGATGGATGGATGGATGGATGGATGGATGGATGGATGGATGGATGGATGGATGGATGGATGGATGTAGATAGGTGAGAGAGAGATGATAGATAGATAGATAGATAGATAGATAGATAGATAGATAGATAGATGGATGGATGGATGGATGGATGGATGGATGGATGGATGGATAGATAGATAGATAGATAGATGTAGGTAGGTAAGAGAGAAATAGATAGATAGATAGATAGATAGATAGATAGATAGATAGATAGATGATGGATGGATGGATGGATGGATGGATGGATGGATGGATGGAGGTAGATAGGTGAGAGAGAGATGATAGATAGATAGATAGATAGATAGATAGATAGATAGATAGATAGATAGATAGATAGATGATAGATAGATAGATAGATAGATAGATAGATAATAAATTAATTAAATAAATAAACAAATGAATGAAATAATTAAATAAAATAAAATAAATAAATAATAGAAAATCACCAGAAAGAAGAAATAATATACCACTGTCAAGCAAGCTACATAGAGATGTTTATGAAATTACCAGGAGCTAAGCTCAATCAAATAATACTTTGATTTTTTTTTTTATTGTAACAGAATTAAACAGTACCTCCAGTTCTGAAACTGTAAGAAGTGTAACACATTTACCAATAAAGAAATCATAATTACAATTATTTTTAACAATACCAGAACCATTGTGTTACTTAAAATTCCAGTGTTCCAATATGTCAGGGGTTGCCACAAAGAAGAGGGAGTCAAGCTATTCTCCAAAGCACCTGAAGGCAACATAAGAAGCAATGGATTAAAACTAATCAAGGAGAGAAACAATTTAGATCTAAGGAGAAATTTCCTGGCAGTTAGAACTATTAATCAGTGGAACAAGTTGCCTCCAGAAGTTGTGAATGCTCCAACACTGGAAGTTTTTAAGAAGAGGTTGGATAACCATTTGTCTGAAGTGGTGTAGGGTTTCCTGCCTAAGCAGAGGGTTGGACTAGAAGACCTCCAAGATCCCTTCCAACTCTGTTATTTTATATTTTGTATTTATATATTCTCCTCTACTTGCAGAATCGTGGAAGACCATCTTGTCTTTCATGGGACAATTTTATTTCACTTTCTTTCGATATATCATTTGGTTGGTCTGAGAGGTGGGTCCAGTAATCAGGCTGGTATCAATTCAAGACATACTTTATGAACTGAAAGATGTAGCCACTATGAAGCTTTGGTTGGGAATTTTCAGGAAGTGAAAAAGGAAGCTACAATTTATTTATTTATATATTTATGTGATTTATATGCCGCCATTCTCCCCAAGGACTCAGGGCGGCTTACAAAAACAATCATGAATACAAATTACAATAAACACAATTAAAACACATTGAAATCCATTAAAATCATTCTAAAAAGGCTATATAACCCCACAATCGTAATGTTCTTTAAACAGCCACGTCTTTAATCCCCGGCGGAAGGAGAGGATGTCGGGGGCCATCCTGAAGTCGGTGGGAAGACTATTCCAGAGGGTCGGGGCTCAGACAGAGAAAGCCCTCCCCCTGGGGGCCGCCAGCCAACATTGCTTGGCTGATGGCACCCGGAGGAGGCCCACTCTATGGGAGCGCACTGGACAGTGGGAGGAAGGCAGGAGGTGGTCCTATATCAATGACGTTGATAACATCCACATTTCATCAGTTGCACTGTATGTGTGATATCAATCAATCAGAATAGAGCTGGAAGACCCTAGACCTGTGATGGTGAACCTATGGCACGTGTGTCACAGGTGGGACATGGAGCCATATCTGTGGGCATGTGAGCATTGCCCTAGCTCAGCTCCAGCGCACATGCACATGCAGGCCAGCTGATTTTCGGGCCTTCTGGGTCCAATGGAAATCGGGAAATGGGCTGTTTCCAGCCTCCAGAGTGCCTCTGGTGGGGTTGGGGAAGGCTGTTTTTGCCCTCCCCAGACTCCTAGAAAGGCTCTGGAGCCTGCGGAGGACAAAAAACAGGCCTTCCGGTCCCACTGTGCCATCGTGTGCCAATAGCAGGGAAAGTGCGGGAAGTCGCACGGACATGCATGGTGGGGCAGGGTGCACTGAATTATGGCCATGGGCACATGCACGCATGACACCCCTGCGCTCCCCCCGTTTTTGGCACGCAATGGCAAAAAGGTTAGCCATCACTGCCCTAGACCATTTCAGATAGGTGATTGTCCAGTCTTTTCTTAAAAACCTCCAGTAATGAAGCTTCCACAACTTCTGAAGGCAACTTCTGTTCACCGGAAAGTTGAATTTTTAATTCTTCTCATTGTTAGGAAATTTCTCCTTAATTTCAGGTTGCTTCTCTCCTTGATTGGTTTCCATCCATTGTTTCTAGTCCTGCCTTCTGGTGCTTTGGAAAATAAATTGAACACATACACACCCCTCTTTGTGGCAGCCCTTGAAATACTATCTAGTCCTTCTTTTCTCTAGACTGGCCGAACCCAAATCCTGAAACCGTTTTTCATATGTTTATGTCTCCAGGCCCTTAATCAGGGGTGTCAAACCCGCGTCATAATGAGGCCTTCACATGATGTATCACAACTTTTCCCCCATTGCTAAACCAGGCCTATGTTGTGGCCCGCCAGTGGCCAGCAAAGCTGGCAGCAGATTCGGACAGTGAGGTGGAACGTGGGCCAGTCCTGGGGTCTGGGGAAGGCTTGGACGAGGGCTCTGCATCAGAGGCAGAGAGGGGGGCAGGGCCATTTGGTAGTTATGGTAGTCTGCTGCCTCCAGAGCAACATAAGCGAGGCAGAAGAACACTGTGAGCCTGTTCCCAGTGTTTACATGTGCAGAGCTGCCAGAAGGCAAGAAAAATTAAGGGAAAAAAAGGGCGACTCAGGAGTAAGGCTTGGAGATGATTGGCCCCTCCCATAAAACATAAAAGAGGAGCAAACGGATGTGAGCCTTTGCAGGAAGCAATTAGTTGATATAGACAATTCAAGCTCTGAGAAGTCTGTTTGTCTCTGTTCTTTGTTAGGCTGTTGTCAACTCAAGCAGACATCTGTCGGTGTTGTGGCCCACCAGTGGCCTTCACGGATCGTGGCTGATCCCGATGATGATGAGGCTGTTGTGGTGTCACGCCAGCAACCTGCACAGCTGGAGCTCACATCGGACAACGAGGAGGCCAAAGAGGATGTGATGCCAGAGGCTGAGACTCAGCCAGGACCTTCAGAACCTCCAGAGGCTCCTTCCATGAAGAGAGCGAAGTGGAGGAGCCTCTCTCAATGCTCAGGCACACAGGGCTGCCAAAAGGCAGGAGTGACTACTCAGGAGGAGGAGGTCTACTCTAGAGTAGGGCTTGAGGATAAGTGGCCACTCCCTTAGCCTATTTAAGTCGCACGCAGCTAGTGCTTTCTTGCTAGAAACAACGTCTCATTACTACAGAGCATCTTGGAAAATGAGCGACTTCTCATGTCTAGTTTTCTGGGCTGATTGCCAACCTTTGTTAGACTTTGTTCTTAATAACTTTGATAAGGACACTTTGCATGGGAAGCCTGCATCCTTGAAAGGGGTTTGTTTGGAATTAAACAGTGTTTGCAAAGCTTGGTATGTGTCACATTCTTTGGGAATCCGAAGCTGGGGCAGAACAGTTGGAATCTTCACAGACTGTTTGTGAATCATTACGGGCTGTGAATGACCATAATTCACAGCCATATCAATATAAGAATTTTTTGGGGGGGCTATAATTGTGATTTATGCTTCCTCAGGAAGCCTAGGTTAGAACAGCGTGGGCCTGGCCAGTGTGTGTGACACATCTGGCCCGCGGGCCATGAGTTTGACAGCCCTGAGCTAAGCCATTCTTTCAACTAACAATCCACCTTGTTGAAATCCCCAAGAATCCCGCTAGTAATGTCTGACATTTCCCCCCCCCCTATAATTTGGTAGGACGTCTCTTTGTCAGTCACTTTCAAATTGTGCCTGCCATTTTAATAGAGGAGAGGCTAGTGAAAGGAAGAAGAAGGAAAAAAAATACGTTTGCTAAGTATGATAGAGTGAGACAAACAGATGGACATGTAGACAGACAGAATATCCTAATTAAATTCAAGGATGAAAAGATAAAAGGATTGCGATATTACATAATACAGACGCTGTAATGGGAAAGTCATCATATCCTACTAGTAGAATATTGTTTGCGGTTTGGAAAATCACACTACTATAACATTATTTGCAGTGTGGGAAGCCCTGAGGCAAGTGGTATAATACAATTTTTTATGCAGTACTAAAATGATCTCTTAGAACAGAACAGACATAACACTTGCATTTACTTGGAGACCCTGGAAATAAATAAGCATGTATTGAGTGGATATTAACTTGCAAATGTAGTTTGTTCTCAGGGCATTTTCAAAAGTATCTGTAAACATTTAAACTAACCTCTGTCATGTCCACATTGATAAAAGGGATGAATAAACCTAAAATGAGTGAGGCATTCAGATCATCATTTTTTAAAAAAAACTTAATATAAGAATACTGAACTCACATTTTTAGAAATATTGTTTGCAACAGTTAAGGAAATGCACATTACAATGCATATATCAAGGGAGAGTGTTATTCCTAGAAGGAAAAAAAAAAGAATGCTTCAATTGAAAAATTGCTAGTGAGACGATAGAAATGTATAAATAGTGAATGAAAGCATTCCAGCACATTTTTTCCCTTCATGGGAATTATAAACAACCAAAGGTTTCAGTAAATAATTTGGTGTGCTGATTATAGGCAGTTTGGGGGGAGGGGTTAGTGGTGAAGGCTTGCCTACTAATTGGAAGGTTGTGTTGGAATTCATTGTTGGAATGTATTTCTGTGCAACAACTTCAGCCAGTAGATGGCAGTATTTACAAGTTTGGATCTATAGTATATACCCTATGGGCTTTTGTTCTGAGTAGTTTCCTGTTTCCCCTTATATTTGAATAGTTGAGCAGTAAAGCACATGGTGACTGTACTCCTTGTTTGTTCTGTATGGTGCTTTATATAAACAGAATTTCTAACAGGTTGAGGGCTTAGTCTTAAGTAGTGGAAGATGTTTCTGTCCCCGGAACAAAGAAAAAATAACTGCTGTGAACTCCACGTGGCATCGGAAAAGGCCTCCAGCCAGTAAATGCTTAGCCATATCCAGTCCTTTTGACTCTACCCTGAACTAAGGGATTATAGGGTCATAAAAATAAAATAAAATAAAATAAAATAAAATAAAATAAAATAAAATAAAATAAAATAAAATAAAATAAAATAAAATAAAATAAAATAAAATAAAATAAAATAAAATAAAGTAAAATAAAATAATAAAAATAACCTTTATTCAAATGGAAGAATAATCTGAATAAATGTTTCAACCTATCTTTTACCTTAAGACAGAATCTGGACTACTTTCTACCACAGTTTTACAAATGGTGAATTTTGGAGAGAGAGCTTTATAAAATGGGTAAGACTGATTTATACTTCACAGAAAATGCAAATAATTGTTAACGAAGCTCTAGAAAAAAACCTTGTGAGAAAAATAAAAGAATAATACAGGGATATCCACCGTCTCCTCTCTTGTTTGTTTGGTTCTTTGAAATACTTAATTGACATATAAGATAAGATTATAAAGGTAAAGATTTAAAAAGAAACATATAAGTTAAGAGCTTTTGCATATTGCATTGATTCTGGAAGATTCTTTAAAGCAAATTGAAATAGTGAAAGTAAAATAATTGGTGCGTTAGCAGGTTTCAGGATTAATAAAAGAAAGACAAAGATGTTAACAAAAATACAAAAACAGAACATCAAAGAGAATTGATGAATAAAATATGTTTTAAGATTGAGAAGGTAAAATGTTGGGATATCACTATGATATGATATGAACTGTATGTTATTTCAAAGTAACTATGTTAAGACATGGAATGATTTTTTTTTAAAAAAAATGCTAAGATGAAAGGAGTTACAACTGTCATTGCTGGGAAGAATTTCTGTGATAAAAATGAACACCTCCTCGAATGGTGTTTTCATTTCAGGTAATACCTGTTTTGACAAGCGATGCACCATTTAAAGATTGGAGTTAAATATAAGATGTTACAAGATGCAGAAGAAAAAGAAGAGTTTTTAACCTGATCCGAAATTGTACATTGCAGCTAGCTGTCTGGTTTGGATGAAAGAAGGGATGTTACTGAGGAACAGAAGTTAGAGAAATCCTGATAGTTTTGGTCAAACCAGTTTGACTTCCTTAAAGTTCTTCAGATGATATTCTGGAGGAGGAGTCTCCAAATTGGCTTTAAAATTAGGGGCAACTGTCACTTCTGATCTCATCTAATGTAGCCCTCATCTTCTTTTAATGACCCCATAATCCCTTGCAGGGAGGAGTCTGGGCAACTAAATAGAGCTAGCAGAGTGTTTTTTTGGCCGGATGCCCTTCTTGTCACCAGTGCAGAGTTTTGTTCGGCAGATATATTCTCATCATGCCCAGAGAGAGAAATATCTGCCTCTACCTAGGATTGAACTCACAGCCTCCTGATTGTGAGGTAGGCCACCACACCACTCATCTAATGTAGCCTTAACCTTATCACTGAATTAGAAACATGCCATATATTTACAGTCTTCACAGCCTTTCAAACTTTACCAAGTAACCGGTGAAAAGTTTATATGCTATGAAACAATGATCAGGCTACAAACAAAGGGGATAACGATTTACCGGAACTCTTTCTTTTATTGTCAAGAGAAGAATGATGATTTTTAACCAGATAATCACCACCCAATGCAGCTTCAACCTTTTATGCTCTCCTCTTATTATGAGTACACTTCACAGTTATATAGTGGTTTCATTTAGAGGACTTCAAAGTGCAATAAACAGTTCTCTCCAGTAAAATTAAGGAATGAGTGTATGGGAAGTCGGAGCTTTTATCTGCTGTAGCTTCAGTTTCAAGGTATTTTGGGTTCAGTGCATTTTCTTCCATTTCATATCATGGAAGATTGGATGTTCAAAGCATCAGCTGTTGCATCCTCTTATCTTGGCTTTCCATGTTTTCCAGGTCTCATCAGAGGTGGTACTCAGCTGGTTTGTACCGGTTGGTAGTGGAAATTGTGGGAGGTCCAGCCCGGTTCTATGACGGCCTATTTAGGCATGTTTTCGAGACCGGGTGCATGCGAAGGAGTGTGAACAAGCAAACTGCATGCATGGAAGGCACGGGCAAGCACGAAGCAAGCTTTCACATGCGGGGTAAACTGGTGTTAAGAATGTTGGATCCTACCACTGGATCTCATATCGCTTCTTTCTTTTCCATCTCTCTTTAGAGATCCTTAGGTTGTAGGATGTTTTTTTTTTTAATTTTTTTTTCTTATACAAATAATGTAAATGTACATTCTCTTTTTTTAATTTTAAAAACAAACCTTTATTAAGACTTTAAAAACAAACATTTAAAATATACAAATTTCTTAGTCAAACGAAAGAAAAAAAAGACAAAATTACTTATACTATACTCAACTTCACATATTGACTAATTTCTCTCTCTCTCTCTATATATATATATTATATACATATACATATATACATACACCCAATAATTTATTCCTACTATATCCATCTGACAGTGCTGTTTTTAATTGAGTTAATTTCTTCTAGATTCCATCTTTATTCATTTTTCCTCTTCCTCTGATTTGTCCACTGGTACCATTTATTCCATATAATATAATAATTTGAGTCTTCCTTATCTTTTAGTTGTAAAGTTAATTTGTCCATTTCTGCGCATGAAAATATTTTCTGTATTACTTCCTGTTCTGTTGGCAAGTGATCACTTTTCCACAATTGCGCTAACGATAACCTAGCCGCCGTGATTATATGTAAAATTAAGTACTTAATATCTTTTCTAATATTCCCTTTAATCATGCCTAATAGGAAAACCTCAGGTTCTAATTCAATTTCGTATTTTGTTATTTCTGTTAAAAAAAAAAAACCAAAATAATAGCAAAGTACATTCTCTTATACATAATTAATCATACATATTCATATTTTCTTAAAGAGAGCATACAAATAAGACATTTTAATTGCATTTGGGGTTGCTCGTCTACCCTTCCTTTTCCCTCATTCCACAACAAACCTTCTTCTACTTCTTCTTCCTCTCCTTCACTCCTCCCCTTCCCTCCTCTCCTACTTTCTCCCTCCTCCTCTCCTTCCTCTTTCCTACTTCCCCTTCCTTTCCCCCACTCCTCCCTTCTTTTCCCCCTTTCTCATCATCTCTCCTACTACTGTCTCCTGTCCTTTCTTCCTCTCCTTTCCCCTTTCTTCCATTCCTCCCTCTCCCTCTCCTCTTCTTACCCTCTACTCCTCTCTTCTTTCTTTCTTCTTTGTTGTGGAATATATTCCCTCTTTGGTATCTGTGCAACTCTGATATTCTAATAATATATACTTTCTTTTCAATTTCTTTTCATTTTTACCCAATCTTTCACTTTTATCATTGTAATTGTACATTTATACTTATACTCTTCTTTCTTTCCCCCTCTCCCCCTTTTCCATTTACTCTGATATCCTCTGGGTTTCTGTTTCTTTTTTGTTCTCTCCATCATTTACCTTTCTATCATCATTTTTTATTCATATTTCTTTTCTAGCCATTCATAAAATCTTCCCCATGTCTTGAAATACACCGATTCCTCTCTATCTTTTATTCTTAAAATTAATCTATTCATTTCCACACAGTCCAAACTCTTTTTTATTGCTTCTCCTTCTGATGGGATTTTTTCCGTCTTCCAATTTTGCGCAAATACAATTTTAGAGATCCTTAGTAAGGCCACACCTGCAATACTGCATCCAGTTTTGATTTTTAAAAACTTGTAAGGGCTGTAGACTTGACATGGAAGTTGCTTATCTTTGGGAAATAAATGTGCAAGCACAAAACGTAGAGGAAAAAGCATGAAGGTCGGCTCTTAGAGGAATGTTCTTGAAAGTTACGTCCCTATCTCTCAGAAACCTCTCCTCTCCTCCCCACCCCACCCAAACAAATCTAAGAAAGAAAACAGGAAAAAAAACCCTCTCATATAAGATGTTCTCTTTAAGAAAAGTCAGGGGTAGTTATATTATATTATACATTATCTGAATATTTTTTTTTCCTAGACTTTTTCAAAGTGCGCATTTCTTTCTGATAATGGTGTTTTATGTGCTCTCGCTAAGCCTGAACAAAATAGTTTTCCTGTTTGTTTACAACCATCTCAATGGCTTCTATTTTCTACTTGCTGTTTTTTTCCTCAGTCCCATCTGCCACCTGAAGGACCTTGGTTTATATTGCTTCCAGCTCCGTGGAAAAACAGTATATCTGCAGTCTTGCTGGGCTAAAACCTACTAAATACTGCTTCTTTTTGCTTAAAAAAAAAATAACAAATCCGCGAGCAATGTAGGGTATTAGTAAAAGGAAATGTGCTAAATGCTAAATTGGTAACTAATAATTTGTTACATACATATTTAAAGTACTCAGTGAAGTTTAGAGGGTTTTTTTTCCATACACATGTGTTTGTGTGTGCTTATTTGTCAGGTGAAAACAACCACAGTCACTTGTAAATATCTAAACCAAGCAACTTTATTGTTCTCTACCTAAGTTACAAGAATCTTCTCAGACTGGTTGTCTTCTCCTGGGAATGACCAGATAAGGTTTCATGGATCTTGAAGGAGATTTGATGATCCAGGGCACAGCACAGAGATAACACAAACAGCTGGCAGTTCAAACTGCCCCTTTATTGGTCCAAATTTCCCCAAATACTCCCATGTTTCTGGCAAGTTCCAAAGCAGAGTGATAACAAACCCCCACACCAACCTCAAGCAGCTTCTGGCTGCAATTAGTCCAGCCAGCATTGTCTGCATCAAGATTGCACGGCAATAAATCCAAGTGTATTTGACAAATCAATGGCAAATCAAGGAGTTCAGGGAGCAAAAGATTCAGGTAATTAGTCCAGAACACCAAAAGGAATGCGAGGACTCTTGGCAAGTTGTCAGCACACAATACTTCAGGAACTCAGTGTTTGTTCCCGACAAATGCCCCTCCTCACAGCATCACCTTAAGTCTCATTCCCTAGATGTGCCTTGTGAAGATGGGCGGGGCACTCTCCTCCCGAGTAGCCTGCTCAGTCTGCGCTTATCATGCCTTCTCTGCACTCTCCGAGCCCTTGGATCAGGAGGGGGTGGTCCTTGCTCCTCGTCTGAACTCTGTCTCTCATGTTCATCCTGCCTCTGTTCCTCCCTGCCTGCAAGCCTTACTAATTCTGAAAAGTCTTGCCTGGACTGACTCTGCCCTTCCCCAGTTTCCCCCAAGGCCAACGGAGCTGCCCTCTCCATCGCTGTCAGCTCTTGTTCCAGCTCATCTTCCCCTACAGATTCAGATTCTGATGGGGCCTGACAGAAGATCAAGCATGTGCCTCTTGCGACTATGCAAGGATTCTAAGCTAAGTTCCCCTTGACACCCCCTTCCAGTCTAGCTGGCAATTTACAATAATAATAATTTTATTATCATTGTACGTGTATACACAGTATACCCATACAACAAAATTCACTTAACACCCAAAGACCAGGTCCAACACACATAACAATCCCCAAACACACTCCCACCCACCACAATTCCCCATCCCTAAACCACCCGAACATCCACACAACAGGCCAAGTAATGCTGTCCAACAGCTCACCACCAATGGTGGCCCTTTAGTTCATGGTTGAGTGCGATCATAGCTCTGGGATAAAAACTATTCAGAAGACATGTGGTCTAAGTTTTAATTGTTATGTATCTTCTGCCAGAAGGCAACAGTCCAAAAAGATTGTAAGCAGGATGGGAAGAGTCTCTGAGAATGTTATGCAACTTCCTCAAACAGCGAGATTTGAAGATGTCATCCAGGGCTGGTAACTGGAGCCCGATGATAATCTGGGCAGTTTTAATGATTCTCTGTAGAGCTTTTTTTGTCCACTACAGAGCTGCTCCCATACCATGCAAGAATGCCGTATGTCAGGACACTCTCAATGGTGCTGTGATAGTTGAACAGAAGTAGATTCTGAGATAGATTTATCTTCCTGAGCAACAGTACTTAAATATACCTTGTTCTATATGTTTTTCACAGTACATAAAGCATATTTTCTGTTTGTTTTTACCAATATCTGTATCCCATTCATCTTGGGTTTTGACTGAGCCATCCTTTTTCTGAAATACTAAGGTTTCCTTCCTTTCTATTCCAGCATATTCTTTAGCTTGGTTTTCAGGTAGAATAGCCAAACAAGACTAGCAAACTCTTTGGTGATGAAACAGGCTGCAGTCATGTAATAGCAAGCATAGAATTTAATTGATTGAACTTCTTGGCTGATAGAACATAAAGATCTGCAGAAGGCTGTTGCAAAGATTGTTTTTCTGATGTGCTTCTCACTTTCTGTTTGCAATGTCAGAAGTAATGTGCCATAATACATCCTCCATAATAACAGAATTCAGGTGCTTCTCTAACTTTATCACTTGCTAGCCTTTGCTTAGGTTTCAAGCACTCATGCCATTTCTCTCAATGGCAAATACCATCTGAGAAATAAAGAAAAAAGGAGACATTTCAGTACTTTCAGGACCAGTCCATTATTAAATAATTTCATTGCATTGCAGTTGAAGCATTCAACACCACCACTCCTTGGAGAAATGTGCATTGATTTCTATTTTATTAATTATATGCAGTGTTCTTAGTCTATGCAATGAGTTTAAACTGACTAGATGAGATGAGATTGTTAGATATCTAGATGATAGATAGATAGATAGATAGATAGATAGATAGATAGATAGATAGATAGATAGATAGATAGACAGACAGACAGACAGACAGACAGACAGACAGACAGACACAGAAAGAGAGAGACAGACAGAGAGACACACAGAGACAGAGACAGATAGTCCATACATACATGCAGACAGACAAATGACAGATGGATAGATAATAAAAGAGCTTGGTTTAGCTCTGCAGACTGAGCACTGTAATTAACATCCAGCTGTCTGCAATTACATCAGTTAGAACCTCACCAGGCTCAAGGTTGACTCAGCCTTCCATCCTTTCTAAGGTAGCTAAACTGAGGACCCAGTTTGTGGGGGCAATAAGCTGACTTTGTATAAATATACAAAAGTATGAAGGCTATTGCTTAACACATTGTAAGCCGCCCTGAGTCTTCGGAGAAGGGCGGCATATAAATCAAATTAAAAAAAAAATAGGTAGATGATAGATGGATAGATGGATACATAAATAGATAGACAGACAGACACACAGACAGACAGACAGATTAGAGACACAGATTAGAGAGATAGAAAGATTAGGGAGCGAGAGAGAGATAGGATAATGATAGATTAGGATAGATAATAGGTAGATAATAGATAGGGAGAGAGAGAGGGAAAGATAGATGCTGCTGATAGATAGATAGATAGATAGATAGATAGATAGATAGATAGAGATAGATAGATAGATAGATAGATAGATAGATAGATAGATAGATAGATAGATAGATAGATAGATAGATAGATAGATAGACAGACAGACAGACAGACAGACAGACAGATCATTGCCGGTGTGTATATGTATGTAAGTGTGTGTGTGTGTGTGTGTATGTATGTATGTATAGATAGATAGATAAATAAATAGGCAGGCAGGCAGGCAGACAGACAGACAGACACATAGAACATTTATCCATTATACTAAACATCTGAATAACTCTAGGGGAGAGAGAGGGGAGGGAGAGAGGGAGAGAAGAAGAAGGAGGAGGGAGGTAGAGAGAGAGAGAGAGATAGACAGACAGACAGAGAGATGACAGACAGACAGACAGACAGACAGACAGACAGAGGCAGATTTTCCATTTCCCATTGCTTGACTGGGAATTGAATGTTTATGTATTATCATTTCTGTGCTAGGCCTGTTGGGGTCAAGCCCATATTTGGGGGAAAATGTTGAATTGGCCAATGCTGTTTATCTTCTTCCTCCACCACGAAGTCATCTGGATAGCTATAATGTTGGCTCCATGACAGAAAAACCTTACACAGTGTTGGTATCTTTAGAGCTGTGTTGCCCAAGGCTAGCGATTAAAGCTTCCTGCCATAACGCAACGCAGCCGGCAAAGTAAATAAGGAGCTGTCCATCAATTCCTTCAAAGACACGGTGCAGGATTAGAACAATTACTTTACAATGAGAGACACTGTGTTCCTCATGCAAGTTTAAATCCTGATTTAGAAAACTGATAGGCCTATCGGAGGAAGGAGAAATAAGAGACGGCCATGTTAGCAGCTTAGTCCAAATTCTGATATCGAGGAAATTATGTAATGCCCTAACAGTTGTCTGCTTAAAATGCAAAGGTAGTGCTTATAAATCATAGGTGCGGTTCAGCTTTCTTGTTCTAGCCAGGGATTATGAAGAAGCCCTGCCATTTTACCCGAGTCTCTCTCACACAGGGATTAAAATGAATCTACGGATGTCAGCAAACAATAAAAGGCAGCAAACATCTAAAGAAGGTAGCAGAGCAATTCCCACAAGAAGCATTGCTGGTGAGAGAAAGCTGCCTTATTCTGTTTTGGGGAATTCCTGACCACCCGCAGCAACTATTGACGGAAGTCTGTGGAGATTCTCAATCATCCTTGTTGTCCCACAAGTCTCTTTTTTTCTCTCTCTTTAAAAGGCAACTGGACTTTCTTCGTTTTCTTTGAAAATTACTATTAATCTTCTCATCGTTCCTATCACCCATCTCCTCCCACGTTTGACTGTAACTTTGTTGCTTGTATCCTTATGATTTATACTGATTGTTTCCTACTATGATTTGATTGCTTATTTGTACCTTATGACTATCATTAAGTATTGTACCTTATGATTCTTGATGAACGTATCTTTTCTTTTTATGTATACTGAGAGCGTATGCACCAAGGACCAATTCCTTGTGTGTCCAATCACACTTGGCCAATAAAGAATTTTAATTCTAATGTTTCACTTCTCACCAGAGAAGCTTGTTCAGTTCTACCTAGAAAAAGTGCATAGAAGAGCAACCAAGAGGATTAGGGGACTAGAGACTAAAACATACGATGAACAGTTGCAGGAACTGGGCATGGCTAATCTAGTGAAAAGAAGGACCAGGGGAGACATGATAGCAGTCTTCCAATATTTGAGGGGCTGCCACAGAGAGGAGGGGGTCAAGCTATTTTCCAAAGCACCTGAAGGCCAGTCAAGGAATAATGGATGGAAACTGAACAAGGAGAGATTCAACCTAGAAATAAGGAGAAATTTCCTGACAGTGAGAACAATCAACCCATGGAATGGAAGTTGCCTTCAGAAGTTGTGGGAGCTTCATCACAGAAAGCTTTCAAGAAAAGACTGGACTGCCATACGTCAGAAATGGTGTATGGCAGTGTTGGTGAACCTTTTCAGCACTGAGTGCTGAAATGGGAGTGCTCTCGCGCAGGGGAGTGTCAGAAACCAGAAGAGCAACTGAGCTCCCGGTTTCCAATGTGCAAATGCATTCTTGTCATCTGATTTTCCAGTTTCTGGTGTGCATGCATGCACGAAGACCAGCTGGTTGATACACATGCTTCCTGTTGCATGCATGCGTGCCAGGAAGCTGCTCTTCTAATTTCCGGCACTCCCACGCACACAAAGACAAGCTGGCTGGTAGTCATGTGAGCGCCGGAACCCAGAACAGAAATGGCCGATGGCTGGTTTGCCTGGAGAGATGGCTCTGAGTGCCACCTCTGGCATGCATGACATAGGTTCGCCATCACTGGTGTAGAGTCTCCTACTTGGGCAGGGGGCTGGACTAGATGACTTACAAGGTCCCTTCCAACTTAATCTAAGAATAATAATAATAATACCTGACTGGTGGAGAAACTTCAGCTAGAAGTGAAGAAGCTTCTTGGATGAGACGTGAAGTATTAAACCCCCCCCCCCCAAAAAAAAATCAACAAGAAAACCCAGTACAAAAAAACACACTTTGAGGGCAATGATGGAAAATGAGGGTGAAGATTCATTCTCTGAGCTTGTGGGTTAGTTTCCAAATGTTTCATTCCCAGGCTAGGTAACATCTTCAGCCGAGTTTAAGGGATGTCCGTGTCAGTGTTCTTCTGTTTATAAGGGCTTCGTGTGTCAGCAGGTCTTGTGATAGAAGAATAATGAAATTCCCAAAAGGAAGAAATTTTCCCAAAGGTGCTTTTTCAGGAGGCAACTGGTCCTGTTGCCTCAGAGGTGGTATTCATCTGGTTCTGACCGGTTTGGAAAAACTGGTAGTGGAAATTGCAGGTGAACCTGCCCCCCCCGGTCCCGCCCCCCATGGCTCTATGCTGTCCTATTTAGGCATGTTTTTGAGTCCAGGCACATGCGCACAAGGCATGAATGCCAACAAAACACAGAAGTCACACATGCTCCCATTTTCGGTGCTGCAACGCTCTCTACCTAGGGCTGCCCTTGAAAACCACTCGAAGGCTTCAGCTGGTGCAAAATGCGGCCACGCGGGTTGTGATGGGAGTGTCCCGACATTCCCATGTTACACCCCTCCTGTGCGACCTGCGTTGGTTACTGGTTGCCCTTTGGGTGAGGTTCAAGGTGCTGGTTATCACCTATAAAGCCCTTCATGGCCTAGGCCCGGGATATTTGTCAGCCCCCCTGAAGCCAGCGACAATCCCCAATCGCTCGTTGCATTCCTACAGACAGGGCCTCCTCAGGGTGCCATCGGCTAGACAGTGTTGGCTGGCGACCCCCAGGGGGAGAGCTTTCTCTGTGGGCACTCCCACCCTCTGGAACCAACTTCCTTTGGAGTTCCGGATGACTCCTGACCTTCGCTTGTTCCGCCGCAATTTGAAGACCTGGCTGTTCCACAGCTTGGACTGACGGGGATTTCTTAATCAATTTTAACTGTTTTAAATCAGAATTTTAATTCTCACTGTTTTAATGAGGGATTGTGCATTTTTTCGTTGTGAGCCACCCTGAGACCTTGGAGATAGGGTGGCTTAGAAATTGCATAAATAAATTGCATGAATGAATGAATGAATGAATGAACGAACAAACAAACAAACAAACAAACAAACAAACGAATGAATGAATGAATGAATAGAATCCCACTTCTGAATTCCCTCCTGAAAAAGCACCTTTGGGACAACCATGACCTGGATGACTGAGAATCTCTACAGAAGGAATGAATTGTTAAACTTTTCAGAATTCGCAGAAATGGCAAAATTAACCTCTTCCGGTCAGAACCTACACACCAAAAAAGCCTTCTTGAAAAGGCTGGAAGTCTTAATTGGATTGGTTTTTTTTTTTCCCTGACAGAAGAAAAAAACAACAATGACAAATGGACGATTTGTGAATTTGAAAACTGAGAAAGATGAGGGTAAAATAATCTTCTTCTTCTTGTGCCATATCCATCATCGGATGTTGGCGATCATGTTGGCAATTCTATTTTTGTCAACAGCCGTATGAAAAAATGCTGCTGAGTTTTGTCCAAACCGGTCCCTAAGACAGGGTTCTGCAACCTTAAACACTCAAAGAGCCATTTGGACCCGTTTCCCACAGAAAAGAAAACACTGGGAGCCACAAAACCCTTCTCGTGCCTGATTATTTCTTGAGCGACCACTAGCATATGTAGTTGAATTAAACATTCAGTTTTCTTCCAAAACTTTTCTCTTTTTTGATTTATCCATGATTGGCTTACCAGGGGTTGAAAAGCTCAATAAATCGCACGTCAGCAGGTGTCGCACATTGGCGGTTGTGACACTTATTTTGAATGATAGGGAGCCACAGCAGAGGGGTGAAAGAGCCACATGCAGCTCCAGAGCCTCAGGTTGCTGACCCCTGCCCTAAGGTTTTGAAGCCATGATGTTCTTCTTCTGCCTGGACCTCATTTGCCTTCAATCTTTCCTTGGAGGATTAAGTGAAGGATGCCGTATTTTTCCGGGTGTCGCATCACATGTTCAAAATATTCTAACTTTCACTTTTTAATCGTTTTTAATGATTTCCCTTGGCTTTCCCAGGCGACTTATCACCTCCTCATTTGTGATTTTGTTAACCCAGCTTATACATAACAGTCGTCTGTAAATCCACTTCTAGTTTCCTCAAGGTTGACTCAGCCTTCCATCCTTTCTAAGGTAGGTAAATTGAGGACTCAGTTTGTGGGGGCAATAAGCTGACTTTGTATAAATATACAAAAGTATGAAGGCTATTGCTTAATGCATTGTAAGCCGCCCTGAGTCTCCAGAGAAGGGCGGCATATAAATCAAATTAAAAAAAAAAAGTGGTTTTCTGTCAGAGACCAACTCTCCACTCCGTAGAGCAGGACAGAAAAGATGTAACATCTGACAAGCCTTATTTTCAGTTTTAGGTTTATGTCGTGACTGCAGAAGATCCTTTTCATTTGGTAAAATAAAGTGACTTTATTTAGGGTCAAGCATGGCTCTTGTTGTTTTTGTGCGAAATGCCAGCTAAACTTATGAATCCACACAAAGGAAGGAATAAAGACGAGGAACAAATCAGTTTGATTTGGTGAGTACCTGGAGCTTCTGAGAGATAATGGCTGCCATGCTAGGAACTTTCCCACCGTTTAATAGAACGCAGCAAGCGCTCCAGAAAGGTACTACATGATATTGATTTTCTTTTGTCCGTTGCTAATCATATAACAGATGTGGACCAAAACAAAAGGCAAAAACAATCTCTCAGCCTTTGTTCTGCTGAATGATGTGGAGTCTCTTACCTGGTATTGAAAAAAAAACCACAATTAGCTTCCTATAAATCCAGAAAGGATGGCTTTCATCCAAGGAAATTCCATTCTAACTTTGGCTTATCTTGCAGAAGGCTCAGAGTGGGGGGATCTGTTTTTATTAATCTGCTTTTTCTTATCTTAGAGATGCCTTTGAACTTTGGTGAGTCACTGTAGTTGAGTGGTCATAATCTTGACAAATAGTTTGTTTTGTTTGTTTGTTTTTTTAGGTAAGGAGACGGTTTTAAGGTCTATAATTTTATATTATTTTACTTATCTACATATCAAATTATTGTATTTTACCCCAATTTCATTTTAAATGTTTTTTTTTTTATAGGATTTTACTAATTATTTGTATTTGGAACTCTGTATTTTGATATGGCCTGGGGGGGGCGAATCAATAAACTAAACTAACTGACTAACTAGCTAACTAACTATCGTATTTTTGGAGTATAAGACGCACTGGACTAGAAGATGCACCTACCTTTGTTGGTGAGGAAAAGAAGAAAAAGAAATCTGCCTCTGCCTCCCAGCAATTTTGCTTCGTTGCAGCAAACAGCAAACAGTCTGCCTTACTTTCCTTTTCCTTTTCAGCATAGCTTGTTTGGCACAAAGAAAAAAAAATCTGCTCTCAGCAATTTACCTCCAAGCAGCAGAGGCCCACCCAAAACAGCTGAGAGCAAAACAGCTGAGAGTCACGAAGCCAATTCAATCAATTTGTGCTAATTAGGCTGTGCTGAAGCTGAAAGGAACTGTTTCTTCTTGCTGTTTGCTGCAAGGAGGTAACTGCTGGGAGGCAGAGACCAAAGGGTGGGGGCCAATGGGTGGGTGGGACTACATTTGGTGTATAAGACGCACCTAAATTTTCACCCCCTTTTAGGGGGGGGGGGAAGGTGTGTCTTATACTCCGAAAAATACGGTAACTAACTAGGGAAGAAGGGAGAGGATCTCTCTCTCTCTCTCTCTCTCTCTCTCTCTCTCTCTCTCTCTCTCTCTCTCTCTCTCTCTCTCTCTCTCTCTCACACACACACACACACACACACACACACACACACACACACGTATGTATGTGGGTATGTATGTATGCATGTATGAATGTACGCTGGGCCTGGCTAGTTTAGTGACGAGAAGGACCAATGATAGCAGTGTTCCAATATTTGAGGGGCTGCCACAGAGAGGAGGGGGTCAAGCTATTTTCCAAGGCATCTGAAGGCCAGACAAGGAATAATGGATGGAAACCGAACAAGGAGAAATTCAACCTAGAAATAAGGAGGAATTTTCTGACAGTGAGAATAATCAACCGATGGAACAGAAATTGCCTTTGGAAATTGTGGGAGCTTCATCACCAGAGGCCTTCAAGAAGAGATTGGGCTGTCATTTGTCAGAAATGGGGTAGGGTCTCCTGTTTGGGTGAGGGGTTGGACTAGATGATCTACAAGGTCCCTTCCAACTCCCTTAATCTGTATCTGTATATATATTTGGGATAGCAAGCACGCACCAAAGTCCCTAAGATTTAAAAATGGAAAAAAAGTCTATAATGGTGACCTTGGAAATGGCATTATGTATGCAAGTATGAACTATGGAACATATAATTAAAAAATATATATGGAATTTTGAATTATAAAAGTAAATATTTAAAAAAAAAAAACATTAGATCAGACTCAACTCCTAATGACCTCATGGACATATCTCATGTTCCCCTTTTTAGAACAGTACTGAAATAATCAGCCCTAATTGTTTCCAATTTGATTTTTTTCTTTTCTTTTTCTGCAGTTTTACAATGGGCAGGACAGCCTTTTCACCATATCTTTCTTTTTGGGACAAATAAATCAGATTATTCTCTATTTGAACTTTAGTGGCGGGTTGGTCCCAGTTCGGACCGGTTCTATAGAACCGGTAGTGAAACAGGAGGGAGATTCCGCCTACCGATCCCGACGTCATAAGAATGACGTTGGGATGACAATGTCTTGCGCTCTTCAGCGTATGCAGGAGAGTGTAAGAGCAAAGCAAGTGTGTGAGCACATCCCCCTTGCAAACTAATAGTAAAGGTAAGTCGAACCCACTCCTGTTGCATTGGTGTCAGTTCTTAATTCCAATCTTAATTCCATCCATAAACGAGGCTTGGCATAGGATAATTCTGTTCCCTTTGTGTTTTCCACGGTGGCCTTTTTAACCTCAAATTCTATAACAGGATTTCTAATCTTAGCTACAATAAATTGCATCTTGGACGAACCCAAGTTAAACATCTGACCCCATTTTAGAACCTACTTTACAAGCAAAAACAAACAAACAAACAAACCCATCCACAAAGTTGGAGTAGAAGGTTCCATGCTTATGTACAATGAAGTTTTGTCCAGTATGTGTTTCAGGTAAAATCACAAAACTAGTTTGAAAAGAATAGATGAGTTGGGTGTCGAATAGGATTTGATGGAGTACTTGGGTGTGTATGATGTGGGATTACTTTTCCTTTATGTGTATGGAGGATCGTCTTAAATTCATCTGATGGGAAGTACAGTAGTGGCCAAAATTGTGGAAATCTTTTGGGAAAAGTATATTTTTGAGGTTTGATGGCTAATAACACCACTTTTTTGGGAGTTTCAAGATAATCCTATTCCACTGCTGGAATGGCCTGGGAATAGCCCAGATCTTAACCCAATTGAAAAATCTATGGTGCCGACTAAAGAAACTTGTTAGTCAGAAGCGACCCAGCAATAAAACCCAGTTAATAAAAACCATCATTCAATCTTGGTTTCACATTAGTACAGCTGCAAAATTAAAAGACTTGGTTCACTCCATGGGGAGATGTTGTAAGGCTATCATTCATGGTAAAGATTACCCAATGAAGTATTAAATGGCATGGTGATCATTTTTGTATATCTCCTTTTTTCTATGGTGATCATTTTGGTAGATCTCATTTTTTCTAGATGTTTCACTTTTCTTCTTTATGCTGTAACTGCTATTCTAATATCAAATCCTTCCTGAAAGTGATTGCATTACATTCTTGATTAAATTATCTTTCCATTGATATATCATTTGATGGTACTACTCAAAAAAAAAGGTGTTATCAGCTAGTTTTAGAAAATACACTTTTCCCAAAAGGTTTCCACAATTTTGGCCACTACTGTAGAGTGGCTGGAAAGCCCTACCCACTAACTGTGAAGTCTACAGATTGGGTTTTTCTCCATTGAGAGTTGGGGAGTTTTCAGGTGTGCAGTCAGGAGAATTTGAGAAGAGGTATGTGTCTTTGAACCTCTACTCCAAATTTAGCCAGGCATTTCTTCTGGGAAATGGAAAAAATTGGATTGACCAACCAGTCAAAGGGACTATGCTCCAGGCAAGCTTCCAAAGATCCAATTGAACTCACTTAATCAGCAGAGCAATTTCCAAGCTCCTTAGACAAAGAAGCTTGGGTGTACATTTTTGACATCGCAACAAACACAAAATAAATAAGACAATGTCTTCATCACACCGACCTGTGTCAGAACAGTTTTCCTGCAAAAGGAAGGAAGGATAAGGAAACTAAGACAATGGTGACTTTAGCAGGATTTTCTTACAGGCGAGTTGAGAGATGTGTATAAAATTCTTCAGTGTCTCCGTGAATTTTCCGACTTGATTACTGCTTGATTGTTGGTTTAGTATTAATCTTGGTTGTCTTTGGAGATTCTCAGTCATCCAGACCATGGTTGTCCCAAAGGTGCTTTTTCAAGAGTCAGCTGGACTTTCGGTATTTTTTTTTTTGAGAAGACATTTCACTTCATTTCTTTTCTTTTAGACAAGTTTTATTGGAAAAAAAAATCCTTTCCATCATATGTATTTTATGAACAGAGTGCTGACCAGGTCATCACTTCATTTCTTTGAAGATGTTTCACTCGGATGAGAAGTGAAACATCTTCAAAGAAAAACCAGAAAGTCCAGTTGCCTCTTGAAAAAGCATCTTTGGGATATTACTCTTAGTGTTAACTCTGTATTTAACTCCTCCTCCTTAAGGGGGTGAGGTGAGGAGGTGTATTTGACTCCTCCTTCTTGAGGTGGTAAGGTGTTTGGGATTTTATTTCCTTTTTTGTTTCGTTTTTTAATTGTCTCTTTTGAATGGTGTGCAGATGTTGTTTATCTCTATGTGCCTGTTGATGGTTGATTAGTCAGAGTGCCAAGCTGTCTAGCATTCTTAGGCTTCCTATTTCTGTAAGAAAAATAAGAAAGCCTCTTCTCTTCCCCTCTTTATATATTCTTGTTTATTTGTTTTAAATTATTGTCAGGTGAAGGATAAATACCAAATATATTAACTTCTTTTTTCACCTTCCACAAAGAGACTCTAGTGAAGTAATTTGCCATATGCTTAAATGTGAAAGGGCTTCACTTAATTTCTGCCCTCACCATCTGCTTCAAACCTTAGTGCCAGTACATAACACTCACTTGAAGTGGGCAAATGGTTTGACCTCAGATATGGCAGCTTCGATATATTCCAATAAGTAGCAGGTGAATTAAAACAAATCAAGGCCTTTTTTTTATTTTAGAGAAAATTACTTGTTTAAAAAAAAAGGAAGAGGAAATGGAGAAAAGATTTTTTTAAATCATAAAAAGACACCATTCTCGTCTAGTAAAACCTATCACACACCGTAATGGAGCAAGTATGTGTGTGTGTGTGTTTCTGTGTGTATAGGTAACTAAATATAGGTAATATGACCCCCTCAGAGAGGGCTCGCAATCTGGGCGTCCTCCTGGATACACGGCTGTCGTTAGATGATCATATGATGGCTGTGGCCAGAGGGGCTTTCTATCAGGTTCTCCTGCTTTACAAGTTGCGTCCCTTTCTGGACCAGGATGCCCTACGCACAGTCACTCATGCCCTCGTCACATCTGTACTACTGTAATGCTGTCTACATGGAGCTCCCCTTGAAGAGCACTCGGAAGCTCCAACTGGTCCAGAATGCAGCCACGCGGGTGATTATGGGAGTGACTCAATGCACCCATGTGATACCTCTCCTGCGCGAGCTGCACTGGCTTCCAGTGGTCTTCCAGGTGCGATTCAAGGTATTGGTTACCATCTTCAAAACGCTCCATGGCTTAGGACCCGGTTACTTACGGGATCGCCTTCTGCCACCGATGGCCTCCCACCGACCAACACGCTCCCACAGAGAGGGACTCCTCAGGGTGCCATCGGTCAAACAATGTCGACTGGTGATCCCCAGGGTGAGAGCCTTCTTTGTGGGGGCACCCGCCCTCTGGAATGAACTGCCCCCGGGGATATGTATGGTTCCCGACCTGCGCTCCCTTTGCCGTGCCCTCAAGACCCTTTTATTCCAACAGACTGGCCTGGCTTAATAAGAATTTGGATGGGGTGTTTTAATTCTTTGGGTTTTAACTGTGAGGCCAAAATATTTAATTTGTTTTTAAATTGTTTTTAAATTTTGTATTTTATGTTGTTTTATTCTGGCTGTACACTGCCCTGAGTCCTTCGGGAGAAGGGCGGTATAAAAATTTAATAAATAAATAAATAATCCTTGATTGGGCCATGATGTCAAAGGAGCCGGGGTGGCGCAGTGATTAGAATGCAGTATTGCTGGTTAATTTTTTTTTAAAAAAATTGATTTATATGCCGCCCTTCTCCAGAGACTCAGGGTGGCTTACAATGCGTTAAGCAATAGCCTTCATACTTTTATATATTTATATTTATACAAAGTCAGCTTATTGCCCCCAACAAACTGGGTCCTCAATTTACCCACCTTATAAAGGATGGAAGGCTGAGTCGACCTTGAGCCTGGCTGGGATTGAACTCGCAAATAATTGCAGGCAGCTGGATCTTAAATGCTGCCTTTGTAGGAAGCATTACCCCCCTACGCTACTCAGGCTCCTTTCTGCTCTCTGCTGGCTGCTAGCAGTTCAGCAGTTCGATCCTGACCAGTTCAAGGTTGACTCAGCCTTCCATCTTTCCAAGGTTGGTAAAAATGAGGACCCAGATTGTTGGGGGCAAGAGGCTGACTCTGTAAGCTGCTTAAAGAGGGCTGTAAAGCCCTGTGAAGTGGTATTAGTGGTGAGTTGCCCCTGGTTCAGATTGGTTTGCAAGAATTGGTAGTAAAACCAGCAGGAGGCTTTCTCCACTGATCTGGACATCATCAGGAAGTTTTTGCGAATGCATGCACAGAAGCGTGCGGTCCCATTGCAAACCAGTAGTAAAAGTAAGTAGAACCCAGCCCTGAGTGGTATATAAGTCTAAGTGCTATGGCTACCACGCCAAATGATGAAAATTGCAGAAACCTCCTCTGGTTAAATCATTCATCTGTGAGAATTTTTTGTGGAATTTTTCACATTCCACAAAAGATAGCATCGTAATGACTGCAGCTCAAGTATGCATATATATTTGTTTTGAAATCTGTGCGTTTCCAAAGGGAAAAAATAATGGAATAAGAGAGTTGGAAGGGATCTTGGAGGTCTTCTAGTCCAACCCCCTGCTCAAGGAGGAAACCCTATATATTATTTCAGACAAATGGTTGTCCAATCTCTCCTTGAAAGTCTCCAGTGTATACACAGGACTGTATCTTCTGGCTGAGTTGACTAAGTTCTTTAAATCTTTATCTTCAGGTATTAAGAATGGTTACAGGAACTGGATATGGCTAGTCTAGTGAAGAGATGGACCAGGGGAGACATGATAGCAGTCTTCCAATATTTGAGGGGCTGCCACAGAGAGGAATGGGTCAAGCTATTTTCCAAAGCACCTGAAGGCAACACAAGGAATAATGGAGATATTCAACCTGATAATAAGGAGAAATTTTCTGACAGTGAGAACAATCAACTGATGGAACAGAAGTTGCCTTCGGAAGTTGTGGGAGCTTCATCACTGGAAGCTTTCAAGAAGAGACTGGACTGCCATCGGTCAGAAATGGTGTAGGGTCTCTTGCTTGGGCAGGAGATGACCTACGAAGTCCCTTCCAATTCTGTTAATCTGTAAATATTCCATCTTTCTGAGCTCTTCTTTTGATACCGCAACTGTGAAGACAAGCAAGTTTGTTTGAAATTAGAACATATGCAACAAAGCACGTGACATTTAAGAAATGAATGTCATATCATGCAACAAAGCTGAAGTTTATCTCTAGCTTGAGATCTGTATTTCTATCAAGTTCCTCCTCCTGTTATAATGTTATTTAAATTGGTTGCTACAAAAATTAATTACATTCCAAGTAAGAAGTCACGAAAATTGTCATGTTCTTTTTTTCTCTCAGTTATGGTGTGAATGTCATAACCTGTTGTTTCTATTTTACTGCAAAGCATTTTGCAATAAAAGTTCATTTTGCAGTCCAACACTTCTCCTAAAGCGAGGTCAATATAGACTGTTTTATAGGGCAGGAATGATATCTGTTCTCTTGTTTTGAGGTCTTTTAATCAGGGCCGCATAATCCTGAATATCACCATGAGGCAAGAAAAAAGAACAATGGTTGGAAACGAATCAAGCAGAAAAGCAACCTAAAACTAAGGAGGAATTTCCTGACAGTGAGAACAATCAATCAATGCAACAGAAGTTCACTTTGGAAGTTGTGGGAGCTTCATCCCTGGAGTCTTTTAAGATGAGACTGGACTGCCACTTGTCTGGAACGATATGGGGTTGGACTTGAAGACCTCTATGATCCCTGTTATTCAGGACACTGCTTATAAGTCCTATGTGCTTAGAGCTCAAAGCATTATCAGAGACCCACACACACCCACTTCACGGTTGAGGAAGTTTCCAAGTATTTCTAGCAGGACTTTCACCAGATTCTGTAATGGCTTCGGTCCCTCAGCCATCTGTCTAGCAAACTCGCGAGATTTGTTTTTTCTCTCCATGTACATGTTTACACCCAAACTCGACCGTGTTGTTTCTCTGTGTCATATAATTTATGTCGGTACATACAAAATTTTGTATGCATGCATGTATGTATGTATTGTGCTTTATATCTTTATTTATTCATGTTTATGTAGTGTATATTGGAGGTGGTGACCCTTTGAAAGCTGTATGCAAGGAAATTTCATTTTAATGTACGCCGATTAGTGTACATTCAAAATCACAATAGCTTTATTCTGTTCTGTTCTGTTCTGTTCTGTTCTGTCCTGTCCTGTCCTGCCCTGCCCTGCCCTGCCCTGCCCTGTCCTGTTCCTATTCCATTCCATTCCATTCCATTCCATTCCATTCCATTCCATTCCATTCCATTCCATTCCACTCCACTCCACTCTACTCTACTCTTATTTCTGTTCTGTTCTGTTCTGTTCCGTTCCGTTCCGTTCCGTTCCATTCTATTATTTCCCAACTCTGTTATGCTGTTCTGTTCCTTCTCATTTGTTCCCATCAGCTCTTCTGAAATGGTATAGGGTCCCCTGCTTGAGCAGGAGGTTGGATTAGAAGACCTCCAAGGTCCCTTCCAGCTCTATCCTGATCAATTGGTTTGATTTCTAGCTTCAATAGAGCACTAACACACACACACACACACACACACACACACACACACACACACACACACATCATATCTCGATAGAAAAACACTTAATTTTTCCCCGGGCTCAAGCTGATGAAAGGAGGAGAACTTATGGCTCAGAAGGTTAATTCAACTGCCTAACATGCAGGAAGCCCAAGTTTGAATCCGAGTAAGAGTGTGGCTAGCTGATGAAAGCTAAAAAGCTTGAAATAGATCTATGCTAGTCTCCCTTTATTTCTTTATCAGCAAAATATAAATTTGATATGTATATATATATATTAGTTTTAGTTTATTTCAGATACCGCCCTTTCTCCCAAAAAGGGACTCGTGTGTGTGTGTGTGTGTGTGTGTGTGTGTGTGTGTGTGTGTGTGTGTATCAATTCATTTGGATGCCGTCAGAGAACAGTCAATGACAATGCATATTAGAAGAGCCAGAAGTTTGTAATGTCTAATAAAACCTGAACTAAAAGTCACACAAAGTATCCCCTTGCCATCTGAGTATGACTCCAGGCCTGTGGTGATTTGTAGGCTCCATTACATCCCAAATGTTTTTTCGTATCTAGCCCTTGGCTGGGAGGGTGTCAAGGACAAGACGTAATCAGTCTTCTGAGATCTCTCTTGAAATACTGTGCCCTCTGCTCCCTTCGGGTGACTCATTTTTATTTTTATTTTTCCTTCCAAGTTGTCAGGGGGCTGTTGATGAAAACTGACCACTTTCAAGGACAGGTGACAAGTGGAGCATCCCAATACATGGGGGGAAGGGAAACTGTCCTGGTCTGTCACTACTCACTAAACTCTGTGAGTGATGGATAGTTGTAATGCTCAGTAAGCAATTGCTTCTTTAGATCTCAGAAGTTATCCACAAAGAGTTAAAAAAAGCAAACAAGTGAAGAATAGAATAGAATAGAATAGAATAGAATAGAATAGAATAGAATAGAATAGAATAGAATAACAGAGTTGGAAGGGACCTTGGAGGTTTTCTAGCCCAACCCCCTGCTTAGGCAGGATACCATACACTTCTTCAGACAAATGGCTGTCCAGTCTCTTCTTAAAAACATCCAGTGTTGGAGGATTCACAACCTCTGGAGGAAAGTTGTTCCATTGATTAATTGTTCTGTCAGGAAATTTCTCCTGAGTTCTAGGTTGCTTCTCTCCTTGATTAGATTCCACACATTGCTTCTTGTTCTACCCTCAGGTGCTTTGGAGAATAGCTTGACTCCCTCTTCTTTGTGACAGCCCCTGAGATATTGGAACACTGCTATCATGTCTCCCCTGGTCCTTCTTTTCATTAAACTAGACATACCCAGTTCCTGCAACCATTCTTCATATGTTTTAGCCTCCAGGCCCCTAATCCTCTTTGTTGCTCTTCTCTGCACTCTTTCTAGAGTCTCCACATCTTTTTTACATCATGGCGACCAAAACTGGAGGCAAGATTCCAAGTGTGGCCTTACCAAGGCCTTATAGAGTGGCATTAACATTTCATGTGATCTTGATTCTATCCCTCTGTTTATGCAGCCTAGAACTGTGTTGGCTTTTTTGGCAGCTGCTGCACACGGCTGGCTCATATCTAAATGGTTGTCCACTAGGACTCCAAGCTCCCTCTCACAGTTACTACTATTGAGCAAGGTACCACATATACTGTACCTGTGTATTTTGGGGTTTGTTTGTTTGATTGATTAAATGTAGAACATTACTTTTTTCACCCTTGAATTTCATTTTGTTAGATAAAATGCAGGGAAGAACATTTAGAGAGTGAAAAACAGACTCATTGGGCTGATCTAAACATGCTCCAGGTCCTATTATCCACCTGCTAGTAGTTTTTGGGAAGAATGGAAGTCCTTCGATAGCTCTGCACCTTTTTCTTTTTTTAAAAAAAAGCTATTGTTTATCGCTGTTATTTATAATCTCTATTCCCCCTTTCTGCTTCTGTCATGACGAGCATTATTTTTCATTCCTCTTCAAATGACTAGAGCCAGGGGAGACACATAAGCTAATTTTTACTATCAATACACTCTACCGCCACTTCAAACCTCCCCTCCCCAGTTTTGCTGAGGATTTTACGTGATATATCCATAATTTATTAAATGCAAAGGAATCCTATCGCAGAGAGAGCCATGTTTCCTGTTCTCGGTTAAATGAGAGACACTGATTTCATTTCTTTCTGGTTTGAGGGAATATTGGCCCAGCCTCTCTCTCCTCTTTTGAGATATTGTGTAATAAATCTGGATTCTTGCTTACTCACAAATGGGGCATAAAAAGGCCAACTGTTACAGAGGTGTTTTCTTCTTTAAAGAAGCTTCAGTTGGGGTGTGGTGTGGTGTCATCCATTGATTAACATGCATCAAATGGATCCTACGCTGCCAATCTACTCCACCACATAAGCAAAGCAGTTCAGTTTTGTTCAGTGAATCTCATTTTCAGCATGCTTCTCTAGTATAATAAAAATATACTGGAGAGAGTGAGGGACTGGTTAGTGCTAACTTCCTTCTTGTAAGGTGGACACACGGACAACATTTGCATGAATGTCTTTTTTCCTGCTTTCTCTCCTATTGCAATATTATCTTCATCAGGTCTTCTACTCTCCCTTCTTTCTCCTTCCTTCCTTCCTTCCTTCCTTCCTTCCTTCCTTCCTTCCTTCCTTCCTTCCTCCTTTTCCTTTTCCTTTTCCTTTTCCTTTTTTTAGCATGCTTCTCTAGAGTAATAAAAAATATAGTAGTCAGTATTAACTCCCTTCTTGTAAGGTGAACACACAGATAACATTTGCATGAATGCCTTTTTCCTCCTTTCTCTCCTATTGCAATATTATTTTCATCAGGTCTTCCTCCCTCTCCCCCTCCCTTCTTTCTCCTTTACTTCCCTCCCTCCCTCCCTCCCTCCCTCCTTCCTTCCTTCCTTCCTTCCTCCCTCCCTCCCTCCCTCCTTTCTTCTCTACCTTTCTACTCCTCCTTCTCCTCCTTCTCCTTCTTTTTTTAAAAAAAATTGATTTATATCCCGCCCTTCTCCGAAGACACAGGGCGGTTTACAACGAGTTAAGCAATAGCCTTCATACTTTTGTATATTTATACAAAGTCAGCTTATTGCCCCCACAAACTGGGTCCTCAATTTACCTACCTTAGAAAGGATGGAAGGCTGAGTCAACCTTGAGCCTGGGGAGATTCGAACTGGTGTAATTGCAGACAGCTGGATGTTAATTACGGTGCTTTAGTCTGCAGAGCTAAACCAGGCTGAACCAGGCTCTTCTCCTCCTTTTCTTTCTCTTTCTCCTTCTCTTTCCTTAAGGTCTCTAGGATTTACTCAAACTACAAAGAATTTCTAGTGACATTACATGGACCATTCTTTGTTTTTCTCTTAGACAAACATAATCCATTGGGGAAAACTATACAGTTTTTAATCCTGCTTGGGATGCATTTATACAGATGCTACTTTCAAACCCAGTGTATTATAACTAATTCCAGTGCCTATACATTCCCTTTAAGCTTAACATAATTGGCCAAAGTGCATAAGAAATGAGTCCATTGAATGGGAATAAGATCAAATTTGCTCTGATTCACACTTGTATACACCTTTATATTACCCGTAACAAAATGGTAATACACTCACATGCAATGTTATTTACAAGATCTCAACTTTCTTGAGCTGCCTTTTTTAATCTTCTTTGCTCAGTCAGAAAGAAGCCTGAAGACTGATGGGCTTGTGAAACACAAGCTGCGCGAAGCTCATACCAAAAAAGCTTTCACACTCATTTGCAGAGCAACCTCCTTCGCTACATTTTCAAGAATTTCCACACTTAGTGTATTAAAATAAAACATAATCAAATAACAGCGGCAGGTAGAATTTAGTTTGGAGTTAAGATCCAGTTACCAGAACCAGGTTAGAAACAGGCATGTCTTCATGCTGTTGAGGCATATTTTTATGTTGCACAACACAGTTTAATCCAGTTAGCCATTAACTCTGCCAGATTTCCTTATGATAAGTCAATTACCTGGCTCTAATGTGACACATAATCCATCTTGGTCAAAAAAAAAAGACCATTTTGGAAACCCCTTCCCATTTTCCCCAGGAAATTAACAAAGAGAAGGAATAAGAGTGACATGATAGAAGTCTTCCAATATCTCAGGGACTGCCACAAAGAAGAGGAGGTCAAGCTATTCTCCAAAGCACCTGAAGGCAGGACAAGAAGCAATGGGTGGAAACTCATAAAGGAGAGAAGCAATCTGGAACTAAGGAGAAATTTCCTGACAGTGAGAACAGTTTATCTGTGGAATTCTTCACTTCCAGAAATTATAGGTGCCCCATCACTGGAAATTTTAAAACAGAGATTGGACAACCACTTGTCTGGAATGGTATAGGGTCTCCTGCTTCACCAAGTGTAGGAAACCACTTGAGTAACGAAACCACCAAGCTCAAAGAGTCCCAAGGACTTCACAGTTCAACCCTGAGTTACAAATATTCTCTTCTCTAGATATGTCCTTGTCCCATCTATACATAATCAAGCATGTTGGATGAGCATAGCCTTATAAATGAGAGAACTGGCTGAGCATCATATCATATCATAAACAAATATCATATCCTATTGATATTATAAATCACATCATAACAAAACATGGATGGAAACTGGTGGCTCAGCAGACTAAAGCATTGTGATTAACACCAGCTGTCTGCAATTACTGTAAGTTCGAATCTCACCAGGCTCAAGGTTGACTCGGTCTTCCATTCTTTCTAAGGTAAGTAAATTGAGGACCCAGTTTGTGGGGACAATAAGCTGACTTTGTATAAAATATGCAAAAGTATGAAGGCTATTGCTTAATGCATTGTAAGCTGCCCTGAGTCTCCAGAGAAGGGCGGCATATAAATCAAATTAAAAATTTAAAAAAATTAAAAAAAAAACTAATCAAGAATGAAATGAGCACTGTAAAGTCATGATACGACTTTGCCTTATCTTGCAGCATCACAGGATAAGTAGGACCAGAAACAATGGATGGAAATTAATCAAGGAGAGAACGAATCTAGAACTAAGCAGAAATTTCCTGACAGTGAGAACAATTATCCAGTGTAACAGCTTGCCTCCAGAAGTTGTGAATGCTCCAACACTGGAAGCTTTTAAGAAGAGGTTGAATGATGCTGGTTCCCTGGTTGAGTAGAGGATTGGATTCGAAGACTTCCAAGATCCCTTCTAGCACTATGATTCTATGATTGTTGGTATCCAAACTATTTTTTAAGGAATTTTGTTGTAGAAAAATGCAGGTTTTTTTCCAACACAAGTGGTTAAATCAGGGGTGTCAAACTGGTGGCCTGTGGGTCAGATGTGCAGGCCACACTCATCCCAGCCCTGTGAAGGGGAAAAATATCATGAAACGTCACATGACAGCAATGTGACATGGCGAGTTTGACACTTGTGGTTTAAATGGAGAGGAAAGGAAAATACTTAAGATGTTCTCAATTGCTGGGTTTCAGGCAATCTTGACGAATCCCAGATCTAGTAAACAGATACTGATCTCCTTCCGTCTTTCTATAATTGTGTGTTTCACGATAAACAGAGATGCTAAGCTAATTTAGCGGGGTCTCTTAAGAAGATTATTGAGATATTGTACCTTATAGAAGACTATGCTGTCAGCCCTGGAGGCCATCTTCTTCTTTGGATCTTCAGGGCTGCCACATTTATGGCTGTGGGAAATTGGGAGGGGGGGGATTGCATGGAGTTGCAGCAGGGGTGAAATCCAGCAGGTTCTGACAGATTCTGGAGATCTGGTAGTGGAAATTTTGAGCAGTTCGGAGAACTGGCAAATACCACCTCTGACTGGCCCCAGAATGGGGTGGGAATGGACATTTTGAAATATCCTTTCCCCAGGAGCGGGGAGGGAATGGGGATTTTGCAGTATCCTTTCCCTGGAGTGGGGAGGGAATGGGGATTTTGCAGTATCCTTCCCTGCCATGCCCACCAAGCCACGCCCACAGAACCAGTAGTAAAAAAAATGGGTTTCACCACTGAGTTGTAGGGATATCTAGCCATAATAACATTCTTTTCTCTTAGAGTCAAGGACGTCTTGCCCTGCACCTGGAGTGGTGTGACTGGGAGGCGTCTCCAGGTGGGATGGTGCTTTGATTAGATCATGTGATGGACATATGGGTGCATGGACTTGGACTTTCTTTTAGGTGAGGAAAATCTGGAAGCTTTCAAATTCGGATTTTCCCAGATGTGCCAATATGACATCTCCCATAAAATGAACTTTGAGGAACTTCTAGCCTCAGAGTCTTCTTGTGTTGGGGGTGTTACTTGGAATCCTGACCCCTGCTACGTATCACCATCATCTTGTTTGCTCAGGAACCTATTTAATCTGAAGCTCCACTAAAGTTCACATCCGCTTATAATTGGGCGTTATGCCGTTGTCTAAAATGGCATTTTCCACCCTGCTCCCATATTTTATCCAACATCCCAGTAGTGAAATCCTTCACAGGTTGCCACCAGTTCACTGCCCGCACATATGCGGTGCGTGCCAAATGCGCGGTGCATGCCAAATGCATGCTGTGTACATGTGCATGCATGGTGCACACCAAATGCGCCCTTCACACGGAAAAAGGAACCGTTTGAAGGTAATTTGAACAGCAAGGGGGGGACAGCTGTGCAGCATGATTTAGATTAGCTAGAAAGCAGGATTTCCTGTTCTAACTAATATAAATCGCGCGGCATAGCTGATCGTCGGAAATAACGCTTCTGATAAACTGGTAGCTTTTTTTTACTACTGGTTCATCCAAACTGGTAGGTTTTATTACTACCAGTTCGCTAGAACTGTGCAAACAGGTAGCATTTCACCCCTGTGACATCCCCATATTTATGAAGTTGCTTCCTGAGTTTCTTAATCGTTACCGGATTGGGGGGAAAAAAATCACAGAGGCTTTTTGACATGCAGACACATGTCTCTGCAGCTTATTTCAGGGCCTTCATAAATCTATCCGTATCCTCAGGCACACAGGCAGCATTCTGTCCTCATCACAGATCTCTGCATTTCAAGTAGTCCATCGACAGCAAGCGCATGAAAACTAGGTGGAAATCAGTCGCCCTAGTGCAAAGCATGGTCTGGAAAGAGCCTTCCATTAAAGTAGCTCTTCCAGTTTGTTAAAATTGTATATCCTTGACGTACGACTGCAGTTGAGCCCAAAATTTCCATTGTTAAGTCAGACATGTGTTAAGTGAGTTTTGCCCCATTTTACAACATTTCTTGCCACAGGTGGTCAGTGAATTGCTGCCGTGGACAAGTCAGTAACACGGTTGTTAAGTGAATCTCTTCCCCCATTGACTTTGCTTGTCAGAAGGTCACCAAAGGGGATTACGTGACTCCAGGACACAGCAACGGTCGTAAGTGTGAACCGCTTGCCAAGCATCTGAATTTTGATCCCATGACCATAGGGATGCTGCAACCATCGTAAGTGTGAAAAACGGTCATAAGTCACTTTGTTCAGTGCTGTTGTAACTCTGAATGGCAACTAAACAAACTGTTGTAAATTGAGGATTAGCTGTATAAATAATATGTGCAATGTGTAAAGGCATTTAGGCGTGTGTGTGTGTGTGTGTGTGTGTGTGTGTGTGTGTGATGCAGTATGCTCCCTCCCACATGCTGGGGTAGACCAGGTGCCTCAATAGGAAAGCACTTAATCTCTCCCCTGGCTCAAGATGATGAAGGGAGGAGAACTTGTGGCTCAGAGGTTAATACAACTGCCTAACATGCAGACAGCCCAAGTTCAAATCTGAGTAAATGTATGGCTAAATAGCTTGAAATAGAACTATACTAGTCTCCCTTTATTTCTTTATCAGCAAAATATAAATTATATTTACATATACATATACATATATACATATATACATATACATACATACATACACACATACACACACACACATATATATATATGTAGGTTTTTGGCTATTCAGGTTTTCTCCCATGTAAAATTGGAAGTGTCTTGGCGACATTTCAACGAAGTCTCATTCTTTTTTCCTTTAGGAAGAAACAGCTGCAATCACACATTGCTCCTAGAAGCATGAAGCCGAAAACACCAGCCTGAAGATGACGAATGAGACTTCATCGAAACGTCTTATGATGTCAGGCATATTTTCCCCAATAATCTGGATCCTCGTTTTATTGACCTTGGAAGGATGAGGCTAATCTTGAGCCCCATCAGAATCGAACTTCAGGCTGTAGGGAGAATTTGCCTGCAATACTTCGTTCTAAGCAGTGCGCCACCAGGGCTCTTGGTAATAAAACACCATTACCAATGAAGGAGAATATTTGTAGCTCAGGGTTGAAATGAGGGCTGCTTGGTGCTCTCTGAACTTTTTTTGGAAGATGTTTCAGTTTAGCTTGGCTAGTCTAAAGAAAAGAAGAATTAGGGGTGACATATTAGCAGTGTTCCAGTATTTGAGGGGTTACCACAAAGAAGAGGGGGTCAAATTATTCTCTAAAGCACCAGAAGGCAGAACAGGAAACAATGGTTGGAAACTAATCAAAGAGTGAAGCAACTTGGAATAGAGGAGAAAATTCCTAACAGTGAGGACAATTAACCAATGGAGCTGCTTGTCACCAGAAGTCCTGGCTCTCCATCCCTGGGGGTTTTTAAGAAGAGACTGGACAGCCAGTTGTCTGAGATGGTATAGGTTCTTCCGCTTGAGCAGGGGGCTGGACTAGAAGACCTCCAAGTTCCCTTCCATCTCATTCATTCATTCTATGTCTTAGCTCCATCCAGTCCTTCCGATTCTACCTTGAATTCCAGGGTCATTAAAAAATCGTAAAAAGGAGGGGGGTTTTTACTGTAGAAGGTAAGAGAAACAGTACTATGAGACAGATGAAGGTCTCAATATTATCTCTTCTACCCATGTCCCTGTCCCTTTCTGGATCTTGTCCTCAGATTATGACTTCCTTAATCTTAGCCTACTGTTTTCCATACTGTAAAACATCTGATAGCCATAGAACCAGGGATGGGCTACTGGGGGTCACATGGTCTTGGGAGAACCTCTAGCTAAGATTCTGTGCAGTTCGGAGAACCCCAAAATCCCACTCCTGGCTGGCCCCGCCCCATCTCTCCCAGGAGTCCCTAGGTGGCCCATTTTGGATGCAGGTAAATACAGAGTGCGCATGGAGGCTCAGGGAGGGTGAAAAACAGACTTATCAGAAGTTTGGCAAGCTCCAGAGAGCCTCTGGAGCGTGGAGAGGCTATTTTCGCCCTCCCGGAGGCTTGAAAAAAGCCTCTGGAGCCCGGGGAGGGCAAACCACACCCCTGCCAGAGCAGGAGGCCAACGATGCCATGCTCACCATGGCCATGCCCACCCAGCAATTAGGCAGAGAACCCCTTGCTAAAATTTTGAAAGCCCACCTCTGCATAGAACGTAAATGTTAGTGAAAAATATTGAAGTGATGAATCTCTGTGCTTGCAGCTCTTCCTATCACTAAATCAAGAGGTTGGTCGGTCTAAGGAATGCAGTTGAGATATGTTGCAACAAGATAACCCATTTCATTCATAGCTCTAAGAACCTTTTCTATTTACATATCTGAAAGCTTATATAAACAGGGTTACCTCTGATTTATACTCCCCTTCACTCCTGATTTCATAGGGTAGGCTTCAGCCAGCCACCCAAACCTCAACTCAATTATTTCTACCCAAAGAAATTTATTAATTCTGGTCTACAGTTTACAGTCTTCAGATATGGCCAGAGAATCACATAAACAAAATATGACAAGACATCATAGATATAAAGGTTCACAGCTAAAGTTCCATAGCTTACCAAACAGAGAATGAATCAACTTTAAATCTGTTCAACTGGAACATTTGTTTCTTGTTTATGAAAAATTGTTGCTACCATTAAATCTTTTTTTTTTTAATTAGATTTACATGCCGCCCTTCTCCGGAGACTCAGGGTGGCTTACAATGCGCTAAGCAATAGCCTTCATACTTTTGTATATTTATACAAAGTCAGCTTATTGCCCCCACAAACTGGATCCTCAATTTACCTATCTTAGAAAGGATGGAAGGCTGAGTCAACCTTGAGCCTCGAACTCGCATAATTGCAGACAGCTGGGTGTTAATAACAGGCTATCTAGCCATCGAGCTATCTTGACCCGGATATTTTCTGTATTCAAGTTTATGAGAATTGATTTATTGTTGTTTGGTAGTCAGTCATCAAAAATCAATTATCAGGGAGATTTCCAAGTACGGTAAAGCTAAAGGTTGCCCTCGCACATATGTGCTAGTCGTTCCTGACTCTAGGGGGCGGTGCTCATCTCCGTTTTAAAACTGAAGAGCCAGCGCTGTCCAAAGACATCTCCGTGGTCATGTGGCCAGCATGACTCAATACCAAAGGCACACAGAACGCTGTTACCTTCCCACAAAAGGTGGTCCCTATTTTTCTACTTGCATTTTTTACGTGCCTTCGAACTGCTAGGTTGGCAGAAGCTGGGACAAGTAACGGGAGCACACCCGTCATGTGGCACTAGGGATTCGAACCGCTGAACTGCCGACCTGTTGATCGACCAGCTCAGCATCTTAGCCACTGAGCCGCTGCGTCAATTGTGCATCCATATCTTCAGCAGAGATGGAAGATCATAACAACCTCTCAATCAATCGTTAAATAAAAGTATGGCGTTTATACTATTTGTTTTTTAAGACCATTTTTTCACCGCCAATGTTTGTAAATTTAACATGAAGCCATATGTCAGTGTTTGCCTTACGGCGCCCTGAAAGTCATTCTAACCAAGAACACAAAATATATCTAAATATATTGCTGCCCATTTTACTTCCAACAATTATCTAAGCAAAGCAGTATGCTTTGGGCATCATTTACAGGATGTGCCTCTTGCATACTGAACATATTTTGCTATTCAAATTAATACTTACTATATTAGTTTATTTTAATACTCTTATTTACTTCATTTGCCTGTATTTAATTGGGGGCTGTGTTTGCTTCTTTTCATCTAAATGACACAACCAGGATCGTGGCTACCTGATTTCTTGAAGAGTTTCTACAAGGAACTTTGGAGAATAGCCACCAATACACAGACATACATAAGCATCCCATACCAACAATCAGTAGCGTACATGTGATAACATGCACACCAGGGGTGAAATCCAGCAGGTTCTGACAGGTTCTGAAGAACTGGTAGCGGAATTTTTGAGCAGTTCGGAGAACCAGTAGTGGAAATTTTGAGTAGTTTGGAGAACCAGCAAATACCACCTCTGGCTGGCCCCAGAGTGGGGTGGGAATGGAGATTTTGCAGTACCCTTCCCCTGCCATACCCACCAAGCCACGCCCACCAAGCCACGCCCACAGAACCGGTAGTAAAAAAAATGAATTTCACCACTGATGCAGAGTGTATGTGGCACACAACACATCCACTGATGTATTTATTGTACTACTGCTTAAACTATCAACAGATAACTTCAGAGAGTTATCGTCTATAAAGATCTGTGAAGTAATTATCTTCATCAATGATCAGTATAACTATATCTTTTTTTCTGACTTGAAGATACAGTATGTCACAGAAGTGAGTACACACCCTTACATTTGTAAATATTTAAGTATATCTTTTCATGGGACAACACTGAAGAAATGACACTTGTAAAGTAGTGAGTATAGAGCTTGTGTAACAGTGTAAATGTGCTGTCCCCTCAAAATAACGCAACACACAGCCATTAATATCTAAACTGGTAGCTATAAAAGTGAGTACACCCCTAAGTGATAATGTCCAAATGGGGCCCAAAGTGTCAATATTTTGTGTAGCCACCATTATTTTCCAGCACAACACATATACTATATATAACAAGTTCAAAAGTGAGATAAATTTGACCCATCACATTTAGATTGCAAAAGCCCAGTTATCTACTAGAACAGGGGTCTTCGACCTTGGCAACTTTAAGACGTGTGGACTTCAACTCCCAGAGTTCCTCATCCAGCAGTGGCTGAGGAACTCTGGGAGTTGAGGTCCACACGTCTTAAAGTTGCCAAGGTTGGAGACCCCTGTACTCTTTGCTGCTGCCTAGTGGTCATATTGATATTTACAACAAATGGTAGCTATAGTACACGGGTGTCAAACTCAAGACCCGCAGGCCAGATCTGGGCTGTGATGTGGTAAGATCTGGTCTGCAAGGCTGCCCTGGAAACAGCGAAGAACTGGCTGTTGCACTCAGGCCCCAGCCCAGGCTAGCCGGGCTCTGATCTACAACTTGATGGCAGCCATCCAGGCTGAAACACAGTCAGATCTGTGGGGCCTCATTGGAGCCAGCAAGGGGCTGCCCCTGCTCGGCCCCTTGGGCACGCACTGGAGTCAATGGATCGCCAAGCCTCGCCTGAGCCACCACAGGTGTCCCGCGACATGAGTGAATTGAACTGGCCACGCTGACCTCGACCATACCCACCCAGCCACACCCACCTGGCCTCCCAAGGTCATCCTCAACTTTTATGCGGCCCTCAATGTATCAAAGTTTATTGCAGAAAATTAAATCCAGAAAGCAGACACAGACAGACTGATGCAGCAGGATTCATTAACTTCTTGATATATATACATGAAGATAAATTTACAATACCAATATAGAAGATTATTCCAATGTAGCAGTTACAACATAAAACCAGAGAGAATAGTTAGTTTCATTTCAGCAGAGGAGACTAGTTTCAGTTTCTCTGCACAGACTCAGAAGCTGCAGACTAAGACATGCCCTGGCTCCAGTTCCCAAGCAGCCCTCATTGGCTGACTTAGTTGCTATGCCTATACATTGGCTGACCTTGTTACCATGTCCTATTCCAGTTGATGAATATACTCTGACACAATGAAATCAAGTTTGACACCCCTGCTATAGTATATAAGACATGGGATATTTCCACATCAACTTTAGGAGAACAGAAAGGATTCACAAACTCCATAGAAGTTTCCTGGGTTCAAGAGAGACCCTTTCTGTAGCATGGGGCATTGCTTAATGCTTGCCTGCCAGATTCCTGAGCTCTGCTCAATATTGTTCTGAAGTCAGCCAATATCCAGGCATTGTCTGTGAGTAAACAACTCATACACTCGTTTGAGAACAGAAGGCTTCCAGTACTATAGAGCCATCAGCACAGTCATTTGATAGTTAATTGGAAATGTGAAGGTACTTTAGACAAGCCGCCTAAGCTAGGTGCCATCTGCACCACCATGTTTCTCTTCTATCAGCAGAGCTTCTTCATGGCTCTTTGGAGACTCATCCATGCTTCAACATTTTACTGCAAGAAAGTAGAAGAAAAGAGGAGATATCCCACCCAACGTACCATCTATCGTTCCATCTATCTATCCATTTACAAGTACATAAGGTAAAGGTAAAGCTTCCCCCGCACATGCGCACTAGTCATTTTCCAGCTCTAGGTTGAAGAACCAGCACGGTCTGAAGACGTCTCCGTGGTCATGTGGCTGGCATGACTCAATGCCGAAGGCACACGGAGCATGGTTACCTTCCCACCAAAGTGGTCCTTATTTTTATACCTGAATTTTTTACATGCTTTCTAACTGCTCGGTTGGCAGAAGCTGGGACAAGTAACGGGAGCTCACCCTGTTATGCGGCACTAGGTATTCGAACCACTGAACTGCCGACCTTCTGATCGACAAGCTCAGCGTCTTACCTGCTGAGCCACCGTGTCCCATATTTATTAGTACATAGATCCTTACATTTATGGATACCTACAGGGCATAACATACTATTCCTTTTCAGTAACTTTATTGGTGGCGGCACAGTGGTTAGAATGTAGTATTGCAGCATAATTCTGTTGACTGCCGACTGCCAGCCGTTCGGCAGTTCGAATCTCACCAGTTCAAGGTTGATACAGCCTTCCATCCTTCCTTCCAATGTCAGTAAAATGAGGACTCAGATTTTGGGAGGCTATATGCTAACTCTGTAAATCACTTAGAAGGGCTGTAAAGGCACTGTGTAGTGGTATGTAAGTGTATGTGCTATTACGCTGAGTGCAAAAATAGAAAGGCATATGAAATCAAAGAAAGTAAATAACGGAAATCAGAAAATGGAAAGAAAACAGAGCTGGAACTGATTTCATTAGATTGACCTTAGATATGGTTTTTTATTGTCCACCATAATTTTGGTTAATTATACAATAGTGGCCAAAATTGTGGAAACCTTTTGGGAAAAGTATATTTTCTAAAACTAGCTAATAACACCACTTTTACTATATTTTTGGGAGTAGTACCATAAAATTATATATTAGTGGAAAGATAATTTAATCAAGAATGTAATGAAATAACTTTCAGGAAGGATTTGCTATTAGAATAGCAGTTACAGTATAAAGAGGAAAAGGGAAATACATAGAAAAAACGAGACATACAAAAATGATCACCATGTCAGTTAATACTTAGTTGGGTAACCTTTAGTATGAATTACAGCCTTACAATGTCTTCCCATGGAGTGAACCAAGTCTTTTAGTTCTGCAGCTGTTCTCATGTGAAACCAAGATGGAATGATGGTTTCTATTAACTGGGTTTTATCGCTGGGTTGCTTCTGACTAACAAGTTTCTTTATTAGTCCCAAACAAACCTATTTTATTGTAACAGCTGAGAATTATGTTCATTCCCAGCTGAATCTCAATTAGTTGTAAAACAAATCCTTTGGAAGAAGTCCTTTGGGATAATCACCAACCTTTATCTTCTTTGACATCCTGCCAAAGGCCTTACTTAGCAAAGCCCCATGGAGTTCAGAAACAAACAAGAGATGCCGACTGGAAACAGAATTAGCAATGTTGCTTTCCTGCAAAAGGCCCCAAGTGCCTTTGTTTCTCTTTTAAGCCTTATGGGAGGGGCCAATCATCTCCTGGCCTTATTCCTGAGTTATCCCTTTTGCTTTAGCTGCGCTAGCCTTCTGGCAGCTCTATGCATGAGCGCACAAGGAACAGGCTCCTCCTGTTCCTCTGCCTCTCTGCTGTCCAACTCTGGAGGGTCTGGAGTCCACACATCACTCCCAGATGCCCCTGGCCCCATCTCTGCCTCTGATGCAGAGCCCTCATCTGGGCCTTCCCCAGACTCCAGGACTGGCCCATGTTCCTCCCCAGCCTCCTCACTGTCCAATTCCATTGCCAGCTCCTCAGGCTGCTGGCAGAGCACAACACAACCAAGCTCAGAGAGTACCAAGGACTCCACCATGTTGAGTTTCTTCTCCATATAAATCTCACTAGTTTAGCTACAAACTATCTGAAATTGTTAATTCAGAGGCAAAACTGGGGCACAAAAAATATTTTGCAGGACAGGTGAGCCAGGTTGTGGAATCGTCCATGTCTGAACTCAACTTTCAGCGCCAACAAACTTCTGTATTACAATATTTTTATAGAACTCCCCATGCAATTATTTTCCCTCTGTCTCAGACGAGAACAGAAAAGTGAATTCCTGATGGCAGAGATGAAATTGGAAACAGACTTTCCAGCTGACACCTATGAAGTCGCATGCCACACATGTTCTCATTATTTAAGAGGGGGAAAGTTACAAAACTGGCTTCTTGGGGACAGATATGATCTCATGTTACATTTCCTTGCCTTTTATTAGTTAACATTTTCCAGCCTTCTGCTTTAAATATATACTTAATGGGTGTTTTGCCAGTGCATAAGAAAATTTACTGCAGAATTCATATTCAACTTTTTTTTAAGGCTCTCAACGTGACTCACACAAGTTCTTGTAAAAATCCATTAATATTGATCCCCAACTTTAACAAGGTCATTATCTACTGTATTATTAGGCTATTATAACAAATAGGGTGTCTCCGTTGTGGCCAAAGATTCTTTTAAAGAATGATGCCATTAGAAATACTTCAACTAATAGAAATAGGGGTGTCAATGTTTTGAAAGCCATCATCAAATTCTTAGAGAGTCTTCTTTCATCGCTTTATTGAGAAGACAACGGAGGAATAATGTTAAGAAAACTTTTTGCTTTTAAAGTCCCATTTTTCTCTGAGTTTGTTGAGAGTAAGAGATAGCAGTCAATTGTTTACCTATAAAGGAGAATATTTGTAGCTCAGGGTTGATGTATTACCTATAAGAGTGGGACCATCAAATGCTCTGAACTAGCACTGTTTCCATAAACTCCGCCCTCTCTTCCAGATCAGAGAGGACTACAACAAGCACTAAGCATCATTTAAAAATACATAGATAGATACTTTGTGAATTGATGATAATAATAAAAAAATCCTGTTTATGTTCCTGTAATTCCTTAATTACTGTAAGTTCCTGTAATTCCTTAATAGACTGAGCATTTACTGGCTGGATGCCATTCCTGATGCCTACATGGAGTTCACAGCAAATATTTTCTCTTTGTTCCCTGATAGAGAAACATCTGCCACTACCTGGGATTGAACTCTTAACTTTCTGAACAGGAGGCAAGCATCTTCACCACTAGGCCACCACACCACTTGAATGGATGATGATAAACTCTAATAAAAAATAAAGATCTCTAGGTCCGCTCCTAGTGATCTCACAGTCATGTACTTTTTTGGCAACAATATGAAAGTGATTTGATACTATTATTATTATTATTATTTTTAAATTGTAGTTGGTTGCACAGTCATTCATATGTTTAGATTGAATTGGACATTTTTATCTACCTATCAAGTTCTTGATAGGCATATATTGATGTTTTTTTTTCCTTGTTTGTTGATTTTGCATGCAAGGTATTTAAATATAACTGCACCTATGCTGTACATTATTTGTTTTGTTTCTTGCAGAAAGCTGTTTGTTATATTTGATGTCACAGTATTGACAGCTTTTAATCCTTGTGCTAGCTGTTTCTTTGCACCAAGATTCGATGCAAGCAATCTTAAAGTGGGATCTGCTAGATGACCACTGGATAACTTTCTATTCACTATATTCTAAAAGCAACTATATTCTGAAAGCAGGAAATACATCCGGCTGGAGAAAGTACAAAGTCAGCTTAAAATCCTTTGATACTCTGAGAGGTCCCTAAACCTGTCAGCAGAGAAGAACAATTCTCATGACACATAGCTAAAAGGTGGTTAGGTCAAGGATACCCATTTGGGTTGAAAGTTGTCTATCAACAAAAGATAATTTGGACTTATGCTCCAGTAATTTACAGAAGAGTTATGATTGTTTGGCAAGGATGATGTAAAACTTTAGTAATAAGGAAATGTCAATTAAATATAATGGATGTATGTTAACCATATATGGAAAGTTGCTGTGTTAGCAGAATCTTTTGTTTGAAACAGTATAAAAACTGTGGTCTCAGAATTATCAAATTGTTCAGATTTTTAGGTACTCATACCTTCTGAACCTATTGCACAATAAACCTGACTCTATCTGACCTTATGGGATAACTCTTATATCCTTTCTTCCATAACAATCTTGTCCTGTTGTTATGCTATTCTAGGTGCTCAATTATTCTTTATTTCTATTCTTTCTTCCTTTTTTTTATTTAGAGGACTTTATTATTCTATTTGATATTTGAGCTTGCAACCTTGGGATTTTTTATTATTCTTCCACCCCAATACCACCCAAAACTTGGTTCTGTGTACTTTTTGGACCCAGACTAGGTTATCCAGATCCACATTAGCATGAAGAAATATTAATGAAACCCATATTTTTCGGAGTATAAGATGCACCTTTCCCTCCTATAAAAGGGGATGAAAATTTAGGTGCATCTTATACACAGAATATAGCCCTGCCCACCCACCGGCCCCCACCCTTTGGCCTCTGCCTCACAGCAGTTTACCTCCTTGCAGCAAACAGCAAGAAAAAACAGCTCCTTTCAGCTTCAGCACAGCCTAATTAGCACAAGTTGATTGGATCGGCCTCCTGACTCTCAGCTGTGGTGCTCTCACCTATTTTGCACAGGGTTCTGCTGCTTGCTCCAAGGAAGTAAATTGCTGGAGCAGATTTTTTTTCCCCTTGTGCTAATCAAGCTATGCTGAAAACAAAAATGAAAGTAAAGCAGGCTGTTTGCTGTTTGCTGCAACAAGGCAAAATTGCTCAGAGGGAGATTTCTTTTTCTTCTTTTCCTCACCAAATAAGGTAGATGCGTTTTATAATCCGATGCGTCTTATACTCCAAAATATGGTAATATATTATTGTGTAATTGGACTATATTTTCTACTGAAATAAGAGTCAAAGATAGATTACTCAGGAAGCCAGAGTTATAAAATGGCAAATTCAATGGCAAGGTTTTGTAGCGTACCCAAAAATCACTGCAACTCAATAAATAGTAATTGCCTTTCTTCTTTTTCAAAAAATATAGTAGCACATAACATAAAAAGGTTATTTGGATGTTTCTTCCTGTTGGAAGTTAAAGAAATGAAGGACAATGAAGCTGGAGCTTCATTTCATTTCCCCCTGAAGCTCGAAGCAGCTATTAATTCTGCTGCCCTCTCCACATTTCCATTTTTCTGCCCTACTGGGACAAGTCTGAATATGTCTGACAGTATGCTGTAGACATATTAGTGAGAGACATTAACCTTGGATGCCACTTAACATGTGGGAAGAGTTGTTAGTTCCTGCCCTGTGTATCATGATAAAATGAGAGCCAACCTCCAATGCAAAAATAAAGCTAGGCCCTTGATGCTTGTTTCTACATCTGTCTTCATAAATTGTTCCTTTCGGTGACAGCAGCCACTATACATGAAAAGAGTAAGATGTGCATTAAATTCAGTTGAATAAAATGATCGTATTGTTGGACTGTTTCAGAAAGATCGTGCAGCTTCCTAAATCAAGCAGGAGTTTCTTCAAAATATTTTTTTTTTCCAACTTTGGAGGGAACGATGGGGGAAAAAAAAAACTTGTGTTATCATCATTGGTTGGAACCGAATCAATAAACTTTATGTCAGGATGAATAGCGGAATATATCCCGTAGATAATTGATGCAATTTACACTGAGCTAAATTTAAGGTTATCATATGGTTGTTGTTCCTAGGAGTGGTGCGGTGGTCTAAAGGTAGAGCTCTCGCCTCACAATCAGGCAGCTGTGAGTTCGATCCTAAGTAGAGGCAGATATTTCTCTCTCTGGACACGATGAGAATATATCTGCTGAATAAAACTCTGCATTGGCGACAGGAAGGGCATCCGGCCAATTAACACTCTGCTAGCTCCATTCAGTTGCCCAGACTCCATCCCGCAAGGGATTATGGGGTCATTAAAATATAAAATAGTTTCTGTTGTGGCCCACCAGCTGCCAGAAGACTTGGACGATGAGGAGGTTGGGGAGAAACTTGGGTCAGTTCTGGAGTCTGGGGAACCCTCTGATTGATGCTCTGCATCGGAAGCAGAAATAGAGTCAGGTCCGTCTTTCCCAGCCACCGGAGAGGCAGCTGCCTTTGGAAGCTGAGATGAGTGAGGAGGAAGAACAGCTGGGGCCTGTTCCAGATGCACGTATGAACAGAGCTTTTAGGAGAGGAGAACAACGGAGGACAAGGAGTCGATTCAGGAAACAAGGCATATGTGGATGCTGAATGGCCCCTCCCTGGCTGGGGAATAAATAGGAAGAAAGGCAAGTGGTGGTCGTAGGAGACAACTGTTCGGATTTTGGAAAATTTGGTTCATTGTGTTTCATGCCTCAAAGACTGCTTGCCAAAACTTAATTTACAGCTTTGCAGCTGGAAGCTGGAAGCTCCCAGCCTGGCAATTAATTCAAGGAACTGATAAATTCTGTTATTGCAGTTAACTCTTCGAAGGATTATTGCCTGAACTTTTTGGTGTGTGAATGCCATTAATTCACAGGAGATAATAAAGAAGGGTTTTTCAGGACAAGCTCAGCCTATTGACCAGGTTGCTAATTAAACTGCTGTGGTTGTGACTTCCTGGGTTGGAATCATTGCTTCAATGTTTGGTTTTTAGAAGATGATTTAAAATTGTTGGGAGCTTTGAGGACACTCTGAGTAGCACCAGGCAATACTCTTGGCTTTTTCCTTGCTGGTATTTTTGTTGTATCACTCAGTAACATGCCAACCGGAATCACTTTCGGTGAGATAGGCAGCTGCACAGATTTTGATACGCGAATGAATGAATAAATTAAAAACATTAGAAAATGCTGACCATTATAATTAAGGCGCGAGAGTATTCTATTTGATGTTCCTCTGCAGGAGCCTGCTATTGTGTCCAATGAATTTCATTGGACACATTAAGAGCCTAATTTCAAAAGATAAATCAATATTAGAAAGAGCTACCAATCAATGGGGCTAACTCAAAAGCCAATGCTTCTTAGGGCTTACAGCACTCACTGTGTATTTCTCACTTGTAAATTACAGTTTTACTCACAACCCATTCAGGACTTGTTAGCCTGCTGGCTTATAGGAGATCTAGCAAGAAAGCAAGATGACTTCCATCATCTACAGCTTAAAGAATGAATTTCCCTTTTCTATTGATTGATAGGTCTGGGTAGGTCTGTTGGTTGGAATTAAATGGGGACTGTGTTTGAATAGCAGGGTCCATGTTGATAGCAGCGACAGATTTCTTCTACCAGACTTTAGTCAATTGAAGAGCTATGAGTTTCAATATGACCATTGTTAACTCCATGAAGCTTTCTTCTTCTTCTTCTTCTTCTTCTTCTTCTTCTTCTTCTTCTTCTTCTTCTTCTTCTTCTTCTTCTTCTTCTTCTTCTTCTTCTTCTTCTTCTTCTTCTTTTCTCCTTCTCCTTCTCCTTCTCCTCCTCCTCCTCCTCCTCCTCCTCCTCTTCTTCTTCCTCCTCCTCCTCGTCCTCCTCCTCCTCCTCCTCCTCCTCCTCCTCCTCCTCCTCCTCCTCCTCCTCCTCCTCCTCCTCCTCCTCCTCCTCCTCCTCCTCCTCCTCCTCCTCCTCTTCTTCTTCTTCTTCTTCTTCTTCTTCTTCTTCTTCTTCTTCTTCTCCTTCTCCTCCTCCTCCTCCTCCTTCTTCTCCTCCTTCTCCTCCTTCTCCTTCTTCTGCTTCTGCTGCTTCCTCTTCCTCCTCCTCCTCCTCCTCCCTCTGCCACTTCCTCCCTCCTGCATCTTGATTGTCTTATGCAATCATCTAGAGTTCTAGAGATATCCTAATCATAAAAGAGAACTGAGTCAAACTCTTAATTTGTATCTTTTCTTCTAATCTCCTCTTCTAAATGACCCTTCCACATTTTACCTTCTGGCTAGTACTGGTGTTTGGTGGGTGGTCCACACCAGTGGTGGGTTTCTACCAGTTTGCCTGGTTCAGGCGAACTAGTAGTTGTGGTGGCAGGAGGCTCCACCCATCCACCCAGACGTCATCACGGATGCTCTGTGTATGTGCAGAAGCGCCGAGCGTGAGCAAAGCGAGCACGCATGCGCTCACAGTTCCGAACCGGTAGCGACGGTAAGTGGAACCTACTACTGGTCCAAACTCTAATTACATGATCAATAGAAGAGGAATTGTTCTCTCTCTTTAATTTTTTTTTCTTTCAGTGACGTCATCTCAGAACCAAATGCAAGTGTCATCACACAGGTTAATGAGCGTCACTGAGGTCGGTCCTTGTAGATCATCTTTACAGGTTAATCATGTAGGTCAATGAGCTTCATTGCAGGTTAATCACTACAGGGCAAAAACGCAAGTCAAGGATCACCATGTAGGTCAATGAACTCAGTTCCGAGCACACAATTTCAAATGCTTTCCAAATGCAGCCATAGTATGGATGCTTCTGATGCCTTCTAGCCTCTTCCTGCTATTTCTTAATGTTTTGCCTTTCTGTTCTCTCTTGCACATGAAGGAAACTCACAGGTCAGTTAAAAGTCTGTAGGGATTTTCAGTCAGCCAGGCAGGGGTGAAATACTACCGGTTTAGACCAGTTATGCCAAACTGGTAGCGATGGCAGCAGAAGCTGGGACAAGTAACGGGAGCTCACCCCATGACGCCGCACTAGGGATTCAAACCTTTGAACTGCTGACCTTTTGATCAACAAGCTCATCATCTTAGCCACTGAGCCACCGTGTAAGTAAGTAAGTAAGCTTACTTATTCTCTATTCTTCCTGTAACAACCCCGTGAATTAAGTTGGGGTGAGCAATTGTCTATGGCTGAAGATAGACTTGAGCCAAAAAATTATGAGTGGTAGTTGTGTGTAGTGGTGACAGTACCAGACTAGAATTTGGAAGAGACCATGAATATCTCCTCCCTGTAGATCTGGAAGTCAGGTGGATGACTTTGGGTTAGTCAATCCTTTATCATCCCAACCCAACTGAAAGAGCTGTTATTCTGAGGAAGAGGAACATGATGTATGTCACCCTGAGTTGCATAAATTAAATATGAGAAATAAATTAGTAAATACATTTTTTTAAAAAAAGAAATCTGGGTCCCTCCAGGTCCCAAACCAACATCCTAACTACTTCGCTGCATTGTCACTTTATTTTCAGCATTTCCTGTAGAGCGACAGTCACTAAGCGCTGAAAAAAATGGAACACTGCACCTTATTTACAGCTAAGAGACACTCCTTATTTCTGATCAATATAATTCTATCTACCAATACCAGCATCACAGTCAGAACCAGGGCAGGCAAGGTGTATTCCTAGTAAATCAATAGAAGTGTTTTTTTCTTTGCTATGCAATTCTTTAGAGAATAGCAAGGGAATCCATACAGCAATGATTATCATTATATAGCTAAGTCCGAGTTGCTTTTTGCTATCTGAAGCTTTTTGCTCCTGTAAAACCGAGAATTGATTTTTTTTCCCTCACACACATACACAAATCCTAAATTAATGTTGCATTTCCATTGTGTGGTAGGTAGGCCAGAGCAGGTAGGCACTGGAAGTTGTGTGGCATGTGAACACAGCAAGCTGTAGAGAGGCTGTGTCAGTAGGTTTCAAAAATTTTTACTACCGGTTCTGTGGGTGTGGCTTGGTGGGCGTGGCATGGCTTGGTGAGCATGGCTTGGTGGACGTGGCAGGGGAAAGATACTATAAAATCTCTATTCCCACCCCGCTCCAGAATGTTGTGGTTTGCCTGCAAAGCAGCCTGTGGAGCTGGAAGCGGAATCAGACAGTGATGAGGCTGAGGAAGAACATGGGCCAGTCCTGGAGGTTGGGGAAGGCCCAGATGAGGGCTCCGCATCAGAGGCAGAGACGGGGCCAGGGCCATCGGGGAGTGATGTGCAGACTCCGGAGCCTCCAGAGGCTGACAGTAGAGAGGCAGAAGAACAGGAGGAACCTGTTCATAGGGCACATACGAGAAGAGCTGCCAGAAGGCAAGAGCAGCTAAAGCAAAGAGGACAACTCAGGAGTAGGGCCAAGAGATGATTGGACCCTCCCATAAGGCTTAAAAGACCAGGAACAGCTCTTGGGCTCTTTGTTTATTTATTTATTTATCAGTTCGATTTATATGCCGTCCTTCTCCAGAGACTCAGGGCGGCTTAAAATGTGTTAAGCAATAGCCTTCATACTTTTGTATATACCTGCTTAGTAGGGCTTTTGCCCCCCCCCCCCCAGCGGGGTTCTTTTTTATACAAAGTCATCTTATTGCCCCCACAATCCGGGTCCTCATTTTACCTACCTCAGAAGGATGGAAGGCTGAGTCAACCTTGAGCCTGGTGAGATTCGAACCTGCAGTAATTGCAGGCAACTGGCAACTAAGTGCTACTTTTTCTTTGTTGAAAAACAACAAAGTTGTTGATAGTCTTGCTGTACTTATCTTTGTCGGTGTCTTCTGCTTCTGAACTTTTGCCAAGAGAAGCCTTTGGCAGTTTGCCTAATTATACCAAGGTTGGTGATTAGACTGAACAATTTGTGTTATGAAGAATTTATTTTAATTTAGTTTGGACTACGCTGAGAAAAAGTTAATTCTCAGCTGTTCTAATAAAGTCTGTTTGTTTTGGAACTGTTCGCGTTGATTACTACCTACTTGGGCCTGTGTTAGGTCACAACACAGGAGAAGGTTATTGAAAAATCACCATTTCCTCCCAATCAGCTGGGACTCGGGAGGCAGAGAATAGATGGGGATGGGGCCAGTCAGAATTTTTACTACCGGTTCTCCGAACTACTCAAAACTTCTGCTACCAGTTCTCCAGAACTGGTCAGAACCTGCTGAAACCCACCTCTGGGCTATGTAGCATGTGAACAGAACAAGCTGCTGGAAAGTTTCAAGAGCAGTACTTGGACTCTAAAGAGCTATTTAGTTTCCATGTCTTGGTTGGCAACCAAGCAACTTTTGGTGGAGATCCACATTCCTCATCAATTCCACCCCTCACCCCCTCGATGATAATTAACTGTCAACCAAAAAGCCTTTGCTTCGAATGCTAGCTAACTTGCAAGATGTATAAATCAATCTAGCAAGTATGAATGTACTAGAGTGATAGCTCCTGCATTTAGCCCTTCAGAGTTGTTTTAAAGAGCCTTCCACTTTACGTGTGACATCAGGCAGCATTTGACCGTTTGAGGCCTACAACTGAGCATCGTTCAGCTTAAATCAAGGGGAAAACCCATTGTGATTTTCATTCAATGTTGGAAAATAGATGGGGCACTGCAGTCAGGAGACTGGCTCTATCCCCAAGCTTTGTCCAACGATCATCAAGATCTTAATCTGTCATAAGTCATGTCAGACCACCACAAAATAGCATTTCTATTTCCGGAGAACTTGCTGGTTTCATTAAAGCTCTGTGCCCTGCAACGCAAATAGATTTTTCATCATTGTTATCTCCGTTCTCACTTAGGAGGTATGATAAGATATATTTCATAATGCCAATTTTAGAGGGTGTTCTTTTTTTCCCTCCCCCAACAATTCTCCTTCCCAACTTACTGTTTGTATTCTGGACCTATTGTGCTTTGTTTCCCTTCTAATTTAATCAGCTTGCTATTCAGAAATACAAATCAACAGAGAAGAATGGAGCCAGTAAAACTATTACTTAAAAAAAAAAAATAAAAACCCTTTGGGGCAGAGAGGAAATAAGTAATACAAAACTATGTTTACTGTCATAACTTGAATGGATCTGACTAACAGCTTTTCAGCCGGGAGGCAATTAAGAAAAAGATGATGGAAAAAAAGAGATCATTTTCACTGAATTTTATATACTTGCAGTGCAACCCTACTCCTGTTTACTCAAAAGTAAATCCTGTTTGTAAGATGCAAGCAATATCGGCTAGGTGACCGTTATTTTGAAGATCTTTTGTTAGAAATATGTTCCGTTTTTTTCAATAAACATTATTTTCCCATTTTCCTATTTACGATCTGTATTTTGAAGCCCAAAAGCAAAAACATTGAAAATCGGTTTATAATAATTCAGGACGCTCCAGTGAGAATGAAAGGCGTTTATATGTAAAATTATTTAAATCAGCCGTATATTTACCCTTCCCCTACAGCTGGTTAATTCACATCTTAACTCCCTTAAAGTTGAGAAGTTAGATGGAATTCTTGGTTTGCAGATGGATTTATACGATTTTTTACCCTTTCAGGTTTTGAAATCATAATGCACCCAATTTCTCCGTTCAAAATGTAATTAAATTTGAATCCAACCTAGTGCCAATGTAAATATCAAGTTAGCATCTGGATTAAACCCCAGGAAATGGTGATTTCTCTTCATGATGGTATTTCAGCTTTTGTAATTTTATTTTAAGGATGTTACTGTTACAGATTTTTTTTTTTTTTCGGGAAAGCATTCCAGCTGAATTCCGGTAAGTTATAGTACTGTAGCTCATTTATCATCCTCATTAGCCAACATGTTCTTGCTCATTCAACTTTCAACCCATAGAGTTTATATTAATGTTCGCAATTTAACACAGTCACCCTGTAAGCCACAGCCTAACAACTTCATTATCTTCTCAATTGTAAATGAATAATTCTAAGAACGGCTTCCTCCGTGTTTCAAAAAATGGTGGGAAAAATTTAGAGGGGCTTTATTTCTAGAGACGTGGCATGTTGGCATGAGAGATAAATGGAGGTTTTTCAGCCCTCTGATGTTTTTTTCTTCTTCAGGAGTCCAAACCAAAGTTTCCTCTGCTTTCCTTCTTCAGATTTGTGCTTGAGAATCTATGAAATAGATTTTTTTTTTTTATTGGCCAAGTGTGATTGGACACACAAGGAATTTGTCTTGGTGCATACTCTCTCTCTCAGTGTACATAAAAGAAAAGATACGTTCATCAAAAATCATGAGGTACAACACCTTATTTATTTATTTATTTATTTATTAATCAAACTTTTATACCGCCTTTCTCCCGAGGGACTCAGGACTTAATGTTAGTCATAGGGTACCATTGATACAAGCAACAAAATTACAGTCATAAATGGAAGGAGATGGGTGATGGGAACGATGAGAAGATTAATAGTAGTGCAGACTTAGTAACTAGTTTGACAGTGTTGAGGGAATTATTTGTTTAGCAGAGTGATGGCATTTGGGGAAAAAATGTCTTTGTGTCTAGTTGTTCTGGTGTTCAGTGCTCTATAGCGTCATTTTGAGGGTAGGAGTTGAAACAGTTGATGTCCAGAATGTGAGGGGTCTGTAAATATTTTCACAGCCCTCTTTGTGACTCATGCAGTATACAGGTCTTAGAGTCTCAGAGTGGTCTGAGAATGCCCTGGGAAACCTTATTGCTTGATTCATTCCAGTTGTTCATTCCCTCATGTCAATTCAATTCAACTAGAACATACAAAACTTTTGCCAGACCAATTCTTGAATACAGCTCATCTGTCTGGAACCCACACTGCGTTTCAGACATGAATACAATCAAACTAGTCCAGAGATATTTCATGAGAAGAGTCCTCTATTCCTTTGCTTGCAACAAAATTCCTTATGCCACCAGACTTGAAATTTTGGGCTTAGACAAATTAGAACTTCATCGTCTTCGGTCTGACCTAAGCATAGTACATAAAATCATCTGCTACAATGTCCTACCAGTCAATGAATACTTCAGCTTCAACCAAAACAATACAAGAGCACACAATAGATACAAACTCATGGTAAACCAGTCCAAACTAGACTGCAGGAAATATGACTTAAGTAACAGAGTGGTTAATGCCTGGAATTCACTACTTGACTCTGTGGTTTCTTCCCCAAACCTCCATAACTTTAACCTTAGATTGTCTACTATAGACCTCACCCCATTCCTAAAAGGTCTGTAAGGGGCATGCATAAGCACACTAGCCTGGCTACCATCCCTATCCTAGTGTTTTCTTTTATTTGGATCCTTTTCATTTTTTATAATTATGTTTACACTTGTATCTGTCATAAAATACATGCTTAACGAAATAAAAAAGAAATCAAAGGTAATTATTAGTGATTAGGAGAACTTTAGCAGATAGAAAGAAATGATAAGGATCGTCTGCATTGTTCCTCCGTGTCATATAATATATATTTTTTTCTATAGGTAGCACGTATCATAATCTGCTCCACCACTTTATCAACATGTATGGCCCTGACACCAGAGGTGAGTTTCAGCAGGTTCTGACCAGTTCTGGAGAACCGATAGCAGAAATTTTGAGTAGTTCAGAGAACCGGTAGTAAAAATTCTGACTGGCCCCACCCCCTTCCATTCTCTGCCTTCCAAGTTCCAGCTGATCGGGAGGAATTGGGGATTTTGCAGCAACCTTCTTCTGGATTGGGGTGGGAATGGAGATTTTACAATATCCTTCCCCTGCCATGCCCACCAAGCCATGCCACTCCCACCAAGCCACACCCACAGAACTGATAGTAAAAAAAAATTGAAACCTACCACTGCCTGACACCAAAAACAAAGAAACAAGGAAAAGTGTTTTGACTTCCTTTGATATTCCATTTATTTATTTATTTTTAAGTGTTGATCCATCAATGCGTTACAGAATTATGTTCTGGATGCAACTGCTTTGATTTTAGATTGGAATATCTTTTTTTTTTTTTTTTTAACATTTTCATGGAAATCAGAATGAAAACAAAATCCAGTGAAAGGAGAAGAAAAAGAGAGAGAGCAGAGAATACAATCCATGTGAATATGAGGTAGGTAAAACGAAATGTCAAAAACAAAAAAGGGAACTAATTTAACAATATTGCGCGTTTAAAAAGGAAGAATTTCTAGTTGTTCAATATTGGCTCAGTTTAGTGTAGCTACTTATTATTGAAAAATGCATTACTGAGTGGAAAAAGACGCCTAAGAATTGCCTTAGGGAAGTGATAATTCATGTTCTGACAGGTAATGTGTTTAATGCACGTATTTACGTTTTATTTATGAGGAATGACTTGCTTCTCTGCTTCTCTGCTGCCCAATCCACTAGAGATTTGGCTACCTCTTTAATGCAGCTCATTAAAATATCAGACAAATTTCTATTATTAGAAAATTAGGAAAGAGTCTGTTCATATAAGGGTGCGTTCATAAGGGAGTACAATAGATTTCATATACAATTAGGAGTACTACGCTTTTAATATTAGTACTGGTAAGTGATCGTGGTGAAAATAATAAATTGTTTGGTCGTACAGCTAGAATAAATAAAGAGAAATTGGAAAAACAAATCAGAATAGAATAGAATGACAAGAGTTTGAAGGGACCTTGGATGTTTTCTAGTCCAACCCCCTGCTTAGGCAGGAAACCCTACACCACTTCAGACAAATGGTTATCCATATATAAATATATATGTAGGTCTTTGGTTATTTGGGTCTTCTCCCGCGTAGAATTGGAAGTATCTTGTTCCTGGAAGCACGAAGCCGAGAACACCAGCCTGAAGATGACGAATGAGACTTCGTCGAAACGTCGCCAAGATACTTCCAATTCTACGCGGGAGAAGACCCGAATAACCAAAGACCTACATACATACATATATACATACATACATATCAGTTTTTTTAAAAAACAATTTTTTTTTACAATTTTCTTCTTTTCAACATTTTCACAACAGTAAGCATGTCTTGCATATCCATTTTTCTCCCTTACTTCAATTAAACATTTATACATATGATTCTAATATTGATTTATATACATACAGATAACAGTGTACTCAATTTCAATCATACATTCTATGTCCGTTCCATTTCCACTTGTTTGTTACTACTTTTCAACTCCTAGATCTTCCTCATTTACTCTTTCCTTGCCCTTTATATCTCTCCTCTAACTATTCATACCATTTCTCCCATACCATATAGTATTCTGTTTCCTCCTATACCATATAGTATTCTGGTTATCCAATCTCTTCTTAAAAACATCCAGTGTTGGAGCATTCACAACTTCTGGAGACAAATTGTTCCACTGATTAATTGTTCTCACTGTCAGGAAATTGCTCCTTAGTTCCAAGTTGCTTCTCTCCTTGATTAGTTTCCACCCATTGCTTCTTGTCCTGCCTTCAGGTGCTTTGGAGAATAGCTTGACTCCCTCTTCTTTGTTGGCAGCCCCTGAGAGATTGGAAGACTGCTATCATGTCTCCCCTAGTCCTTCTTTTCATCAGACTAGACATACCTGTTTGCAAATTGATTGCAAATTGATGCAAGGAAATGGAATAGGTTAAGATGGCAGCTGATGGGATCTTGAAAGAGAGAGAGGTCAAGAGATCAAGAGCAAAACACAATATATGAAGCAATGCACGGAAGTGATAGAAGCAAGAAGCAAGGGCAATTTGTGAGGGACCGAGAGGTAGAATGTCAGGCAGCAAAGATCAGGCCAACACATGAAAGTCTAATTAAACTGATTTATTGCTAAACAGTCTTTGCATAGGAATCTTCTCAACCAAGTGTTAATACCTGCCTGGAGTTAGATAACGGTCAACGGAATTCAAGGGAAGTAGGACTTACAGTAGTTCACTTGTGGCTATATAGGGATTCTAGGCTGATCCAGTGGTGAAATTAAAATGTTTTTGATATTGGTGCTGTGGGCATGGCTTAGTGGGCATGGTGTGGCTGAGTGGGCGTGGCTTGGTGGGCATGGCAAGGGAAGGATATTGCAAAATCTCCATTCCCACCCCACTCTGGGGCCAGCCAGAGGTGCAGTGCTGGGTTGCTCCTGGTTTTGTCTGGTTCTTGCAAACCAGTAGTAAAAGTGGTGAGAGACTCCGCCCACCCACTCGGACGTCATAATGGATGATCTACACATGCCGTTGTGAACCAGTAGTAAAGGTAAGTAGAACCCACCCCAGCAGAGGTGGTATTTGCTGGTTCTCCAAGCTGCTCAAAATTTCTGCTACTGGTTCTCCAGAACCTGTCAGAACCTGCTGGATTTCATCCCTGGCTGATCCCTCTTTTAAACCTGTCCTATGTAGCATGAACTAAGTCCTTTTCGTTTCTCTGATCTTATGCCCTAATTTCTGTTTCTTACTCCTTTTCTGTGCTTTGAATAACGCTGTTCCCTCTGCAAGGAAATACTGTCAAAGGAACGTCTGCAATTATTAATTCTCACTAATTCCCTTTTTGCTTAGTGAAATAAGTAGACTTCATTCAGTCGTGGCAAACTCGAATTCCATTGACTTCAAACAGTTTAGTATCTCTAAATATGGATCTAAATCTTTGCAATTAACGGCAAGAAGATTGGCATTGTTCTCCCTTTAATATAAAAAGTGAAATCATTTCAAACAAGCAAACAGGATATTTAACTCTATGAATATGTTATTTGTTATTTTGATTGCCATTCCTGTCCAGAATTCCCGAATGGTTTCACAGAGATGTTACAGGATTCTATGGCTGCTCATAATTCCTTTAATGATGCATTTATTATGTTGTCTGGAAGGAAAGTTGAAGAGATTTAGCAAGTTAGGACAAAAGGCTCTCACGCTTTCCTGTTGCATCTTCCCTATTGACCAGACTGCTCTGACCTAGGCTCCCTTAACAAGCAGGAGGTAGGAATTACTGGCAAAACCTCCTTTATTTACTGTGAATTACATTCATTCGCAGTCAGCAAAGTTGTCCAAACAGTTTTTCAAAGGAATATTTCTCAACTCACCTTATCTCGTTTGGCAAGCTGCCACGTAATTTGTTTTCAACCACAGTACAAGGCAAAACTTGGAACAGAGTAGCTCAGAGTCACAGAATGAACAAATTGTTTCCTGCAAAAGCCCACTCCCTGTTTGCTCCTCTTTTATTTCCTATGGGAGGGACCAATCACCTCCAAGATGTGGCTTTTACTCCAGAGTTGACCCTGCTTTCTGAGTTGTTCTTGTCTTTTGGCAGCTCTGTGCATGTGCGCACTGGGAATGGGCTCCAGCTGTTCCTCAGCCTCTCTGTTGTCTAACTCCTTCTCTGCCTCTGAAGCAGAGCCCTCGTCCAGCCCCCAGAACTGGCCCAAGTTCCTTCCCAACCTCCTCACTGTCTGACTGCTGCCAGCACCGCTGGCTGCCAGTGGGCCACAACACAGAGATCTCAACCCTTGGAAAGTTCCCATAAGAACATAGAGATTTCCATTCTGAGCAAGTATTGTGATAGCATTTTTGTTACTTCTCTGATCAGCCCCAACGCAAAAAGATGATTGCACCAAGATCATTAGGGGCTTGTTTTTTTCATCTATGATGGATCCATGATAGATCATGACAGACTTGAACACTGGGCCTTATCTAACAAAATGAAATTCAAATTTGGAGAAAACACTTAGGCAAAAAAACCCAAAAGCACACATGTAGACTGAGTGAAACCAGGCTTAATAGCAGTACCTGTGAGAGGGATCTTGGAGTCTTAGTGAACAACTAATTAAATATGAGCCAGCAGTGTGCAGTGGCAGCCAAAAAAGCCAATGCAATCCTAAATAAATAAATAAATAAATAAATAAATAAATAAATAAATAAATAAATAAATAAATAAATAAATAAATAAATAAATAAATAGCTAGCTAGCATTAACAGAGGAATTCAATCAAGATCAAGGGAGGTATTAATACCACTCTATAAAGCCTTAGTAAGACCACACGTAGAATACTGCATCCAGTCTTGGTCACCACACTATAAAAAAGATGTTAAGACTCTGGAAAGAGTGCAGAGAAGAGCAACCAGGATGTTTAGGGGATTGCAGACTAAAACATATGAAGAATGGTTACAGGAACTGGGCATGGCTAGTCTAGTGAAGAGAAGGAGCAGGGGAGACAGGATAGCAGTCTTCCAATATTTGAGGGGCTGACATAGAGAGGAGGGGTCAAGCTATTTTCCAAGGCAGCCGAAGGCCAGACAAGGAATAATGGATGGAAACTGATCAAAGAGAGATTCAACATGCAAATAAGGAGAAATTTTCTGACAGTGAGAGCAATCAACCCATGGAACAGAAATTGCTTTCGGAAGTTGTGGGAGCTTCATCTCTGGAGGCTTTCAAGAAGAGATTGGACTGCCATTTGTCAGAAATGGTATAGGGTCTCCTGCTTGGGTGGGGAAGGGTTGGACTAGATGACCTACAAGTTCCCTTACAACTCTGTTAATCTGTTAATGTCCTCCTGGATCTGGAAAAAAAACAATTTTCTGATTAGGAAGTTTAGTGAATCACTGCACAGGTAGATTGAATATGGAGACTGTTTATACCAGAGAGGGCTTTCTTTTAGTAGTTTATAAGCATCATCTATTTTTGGCTGCTCTTCAATCTCATTCTCATTTTAGTGGTCATTCTTCAGATTATGGTCCATCTATCTATCATAGCCACAATGTCATAGGAAATCATATATCTTCTATCATCAGCTTTGTAGCATCTGTTAACTATTGCCTTATTGTGATACATTGGAGCAATCTGCCTGTGGCATTTTATTTTCTTTTTTAAAAAGTTTTTTTATTTTGAACATGTTTAAAAAGACATACATAGACATACAACATACAACATATACAAGAATCTTAATTTCTTTTTCAGCTGCTTAACAGTGATCCATTTCTTACTATATATTAATATTTACAGGTATTATAATGTTAACTTATTCAACCTTTTTCTCCTATTATATTTCAATTCTACTAACATGTTAATTGATCTATCATATTTTCTTCTTTCCCTTCTTCATTCCTTTAATTTATTTCCTTATTTTTCAGCCATTCGTACCAATTATTCCACACTTTAAAATATTTGGTTTCCTCTTTCCCCTGAATTTCTTTGGTTAGTTTATCCAGTTCTGTGCATTCCAAAATCTTTTTAATTATATCCTTATCTGGTGGTGGTTCTTCTTTCTTCCAGTATTACACATATATAATATGTGCTGCAGTCAGTATATGTAGTATGAGATACTGTGTTTCTTTAGAATATTTTTCTATTGACATCCCTAATAGGAACTGTTCAGGTTTTCCCTCTATTGAATTCTAAATTATTTCTTCAATCCAATTTTTAATTTTCTTCCAAAAAAATTATTTTCTAGCTGTCAACTCAGAGGGGATCTTACAAGGAATGTAGAATAGAAAGAAGGTCCAATAACATAGCATTGGACCAAAGACCGGGAAGTGACAAATAGAAGGAGTAAATTCCAGTTTGCTTTTTAGTGCTACAACCATCTCAGCTACTTTCAGGGACAATAAAAGGCATTCATAAGCAGAGCTCAAACTGCTCAGACATTCAGTCAATGATATTTTACTTGTTAGTGAACTGTACCTGAAATGAAATTTCAGGAAACTTTAGCGATTGAATGGAATTCAATGAGCCAGCAATCCAACAAATTGGAGAATGTGTTTTAGGTTGCACCAGGAGAAGTGTGGTTACCAAAACCATGGAAAAAACAGTTCCTTTCTAGTCTTCACTGGTTGGAACACACTTTGAGTACTCTGTCCTGTTCCAAGCATCATGTTTTGGAGAGAGATTTTGGAGCAACTGAAATATCTATAAGGCTGGATATTGAGGATTTTGAAATCAAGAGCGTGGAAACTAACTTTAGTCTTGGAAAAGGTTGTCTGAATGTGTAATGTCATTTCTGAAGTACCTGAAGGAGATTGCTTGGAAGAAGGTCAAGGCTACTTCTTTCATTCCTTCACTTCCTCCCTCCTTCCTTCCTTCCTTCCTTCCTTCCTTCCTTCCTTCCTTCCTTCCTTCCTTCCTTCCTTATTTCTTTTCTCCAGAGTATAAGACATTGGAGTAAAGTCTATACATTGGCATAAAAGCTACAAGAAAGCCAACCTGTTGAATATTAGAAAAACTGTTTTTATTGTAAGTTAAATATTTGACATGGTGGTACCAATTGTCCAGATAAGTGGTAAAGTGCCTATCAGAATATGATGAAGGTTTGACAGTCATTGGAATCATTTAATTTGTTTTTCTACACAATGTAGAAATGTAAGTTTTCTCATGGATAGTAATGATGTTAATTAATGTGACACTTTGACCCCTCTCTTTCAGGACCAAGACAATTTGCTCAGGTTGGGGTAGCAAACCTGAAATAAATGAAGGAGACATGAAAAGTGTCAGGCTCAAAGAATCTAAACCGTTCTTTTTTTTTTTTTTAATTGATTTATATGCCGCCCTTCTCCAGAGACTCAGGACGGCTTACAGTGCTTTAAGCAATAAGGTTGCAGATTTTTTATTTTATTTTATTTTATTATTTTATTTTATTTTATTTTATTTTATTTTATTTTATTTTATTTTATTTTATTTTATTTTATTTTATTTTATTTTATTTTATTTTATTTTATTTTATTTTATTTTATATTATATTATATTTTATTTTATTTTATTTTATTTTATTTTATTTTATTTTATTTTATTTTATTTTATTTATTTTATTTTATTATTTTATTTTATTTTATTTTATTTTATTTTATTTTAATTTTATTATTTTATTTTATTTTATTTTATTTTATTTATTTTATTTTATTTTATTTATTTTATTTTATATTTTATTATTTTATTTTATTATTTGCAAGATTTATTCAAGCCTATAAACAGGAATCGAGTCAGCTAAAGTTCAACATTCAATTGGCACCAGATAAGACTCAACAAAAGTGTGTATAGAATAGTTTTCCTGTTGCAATGGTATGGCTGTGAATGTTGGACCATAAGAAAGGCTGAGTGCCAAAGAATGGAGGCCTTTGAACTCTGGTGCTGGAGAAGACTCCTGCAAGTCCCTTGGACTGCAAGGCGATCCAACCAGTCAGTCCTAGAGGAGATCAACCCTGACTACTCTTTAGAAGGTCAGATCCTGAAGAGGAAACTCAAATGCTTTGGCCACCTAATGAGAAGGAAGAACTCAGTGGAGAAGAACCTAATGCTGGAAACGATTGAAGGCAAAAGAAGAATGGGACAGCAGAGAATGGGGTGGCTGGGTGGAGTCACTGAAGCAGTAGGTGCTTCAGTGACTCCACCATCCTCTGGAATCTTAAATCGTCCTCTGGAATCTTAAATGGATTCCAGAGGACGATAGAGGACAGGAAGGCCTGGAGGAACATTGTCCGTGGGATCATAATGGGTCAGACACAACTTCGCAACTAACAACAAAGACTCAACAGATTTCAGGAGGAGTGGTGCTTGGAGCACTTGTGGGAATGTAAGAACTCTAAGCTGATGACTTGCTTAACTCCACCCCCAGCTTTACATGCTGTTCTCCTACAAAAGGATGCCCAAAGGATATATTTTCTTTTGGGATTCTTTTTTTTTTTTTTTGTCTTGGTTCTTGGGCTCCTGGCAAGCCGAGGAAACTGGCCTTTAGTTTATCCTGATTTTTTCTCTCTCCAAACGAATGCTATTGAACATAAACATGGGTAGCCAGCCAGAAGTTGTGTACTTGGTCAAGGGTATCTGAAAGATGACAGATCTGTGAATTTGAACCAAAATTAGAACTTCACTTAGGTCATATTGGCATTTCAAACTAAGACACATTAGCTTAAGGATTATTTTTGGGGGCCTAGAGTCCAGTCCAATACACAGAAGCTTACAAATGAGAATTAATGATCTAGATTTGTGAGTTGGCATGATGGGAGGTGAATAATGGGCCATTAACTCAAGATTTTCTCAGCGCTTTAGGTGGAAAATGGACTGGAGAGAAAGTTTCAGTTCATGATTATCTGGCCATCTGAGAATTATTCATTACATTTCATTTGATTATTTAGGTTTTGATATATTACAGGGCCCTGTTGCAAATGTCTTACAGTTGTTCAGTCATTGCCTTGTTAACAGTGTGAGACTAACTAACTCGGAATCTTTGTCACTTTCATCTGCTGCAAATATATATATATATATATATATATATATATATATATATATATATATATATATATATATATATATAATAGAAAACAGTAGGCAATCTTTGTCACTTTCATCTGCTGCAAATATATATATATATATATATATATATATATATATATATATATATATATATATATATATATATATATATATATATATATATATATATAATAGAAAACAGTAGGCAAAACTATGGCAGATGCCATGTTATACAGGACATGAATGCAGTTGCCATCTACTTTTTAAAAAAAAAAAATAGCTTACTTTAAAAGCTAAAGAAACATGAATTGTGCTGTGGACCTGAGTTTTTGTGGGTGAGGTTCATGCAATGACTTTTGATTAAGGACTCCTATTGGCATCTTATGACTATCACTTATGATTTATGATTGTATTCTATTATTTATCAGTTTGTTCCTTGTATGTTCACTGATTCATCAGTGTGTGCCAATCACACTTGGTCAATATCTATCTACCAACTATCTCTGACACTCTCTCTTTAGATACTGAGCTGAATAAATGTATTGGTAAAGCGGCCACCACATTCTCCAGGCTTACAAAGAGAGCATGGCTTAATAAGAAGCTGACGGAACATACAAAGATCCAGGTCTATAGAGCCTGTGTCCTGAGCGCATTCTTGTACTGCAGTGAGTTTTGGACCCTTTACGCACGGCAGGAGAGAAAGTTGAACATCTTTCACATGCGCTGTCTCCGACGAATTCTTGGCATCACCTCACAGGACAAAATTCCAAATAGTGCAGTCTTGGAACATGCTGGAATTTCTAGCATGTATACACTATTGAAACAGCGATGTCTACGCTGGCTGGGGCATGTTGTGAGAATGGCTGATGGTCGGATTCCGAAAGATCTCCTATATGGAGAATTAGTGCAGGGAAAGCACCTCAGAGGGAGACCCCAGCTGCGATATAAGGATATCTGCAAGAGGGACCTAAAGGCCCTGGGAATGGACCTTAACAACTGGGAAACCTTGATCTCCAATTGTTCAGCTTGGAGGCTAAAGATGCAGCATGACCTTCTCCAATTTGAAGAGACCCTTGTTCGGCAGGCTGAGGCAAAGAGGCAGTCCCGGAACCATCAAAATCTGGGGGCTGGGCAGGGGACAGAATGTATTTGCCCTCAGTGTGGAAGGGATTGCCACTCTCAAATCACACTAGATGCTCTTTTAGGATCTCTTTCCAGAACATGGTACCATAGTCTTTTGAGACCAAAGGTTGCCAATGATGCAATGATGAATAAACAATCTTCTCTTCTCTTCTCTTCTCTTCTCTTCTCTTCTCTTCTCTTCTCTTCTCTTCTCTTCTCTTCTCTTCTCTTCTCTTCTCTTCTCTTCTCTTCTCTACTGATGTGAAACCTCTTGTATATTTTTAACCATCGACTCATTGACTTATTAACTATTAATGGCTAGTATCACATAGCTTAATTACCTATGTCAAGGATGGTCATAGCTTGATGATTTTAGTTTGCAGAATAATCTATTCCCATACAGAAAGTCTGCTGATTTACAACTGTTACACTAGCAACATGGAAAAGATTATATGTAATATAATTTACAGGGAGGATACATGAGATGTGGGTGTGGCTTACTGATGATGGCTAATGAGCCAGAAATAGCTATATAAGTCTCCCATTGGGCAGCACAAAACCTGCTGGCTGCCAGAATGAAAAGAAGGAAAAAAACCCAGAAAGTAGTGAATGTGATTTCACTCAACTAGGATTGCAGAAAAATCTTGGTTACGTAGGAAAAACCTGGCTTAAAGAAAAACACACATAAAACCTACAAAAAGTAAGAAAATAGATATTATATACAATTATATATATATAATCTCATCTTCCGCAGCACATATGGAGGTTGTTGAGTGTTGATCAAGAATATGATTGATTACTTACTTACTTACTTACTTACTTTTTATTTTATTTTATGTTATGTTATTATTTTATTTTATTATTTTATGTTATGTTATTTTATTTTATTTGCTGCCTGTCTCACCAAGGGGCCCCTCTAGGCAACTTACAATTATTAAAAAGGAAGAAAAATGACAGGAACGTAAACAGAACAGGAGGTAAATAATAGAAGAATAAAATAAACTATGACAAAGCACACAAGGAGAATCCCTAAGACCACCAAAAAGGTGAAGAATTGAGGGAGAGGTTGTATCAGGAAAATGTGATCCTCATTTATAGATCCTGGACTGTGGGGATTCAAGGAGATCATACCCTCAAATTGAACTTGACTCTTGGACATCCCGTGGACCCAACCACCCCAGCTTTCTTGACTGCAGAGTAGAAATAGGTTTCCCATTGTCGTTTCCCAGTCTTTACAGCTGTTCAACTGAGCCTATTTTTCTGGGTTTTCCAGAGCTGATCCTTCTGAACATCTTAACCCAAATAAGAACAATCGAGGTCTGCCACCTGCTGGAACTTTAATACACAGCTTATTTGTCTCCCATAGGAAGAAGGTTTTCATTCTAAGGGAATTCCCTCACCTCTGGCAGTAGCAGAGAACTGGCTTTCCTCACTGAAGATCTGTTTTCCTTGGAAATCTCAGCCAAAAACTGCAATGAAAATAGTTTAAGTTCTGTTTGGAAGTTAGATGGATGCCAAATGCCAAATGGAGTTATAAGATTATAATGGGTCCCTAATCCTATCCTGAAAGTGTTATTTTTAAGTTTTACTAACAGACTAGTATGTTGTTACATTCTAAATAAGACTTGGATTTTCAATTAATCAGTCTAAATACTCAAGTTTAGAGAGCCTGTCTATGTATGTATGTATGTGGAGAGAGAGAGAGAGAGAGAGAGAAGAGAGAGAGAGAGAGAGAGAGATAGAGATAGATAGATGATAGATGGATGATAGACAGACAGACAGACAGACAGACAGACAGACAGACAGATAGATAGATAGATAGACAATAGATAGATAGACAGACAGACAGAAAGAGAGAGAGACAGACAGACATATAGGCTTTAAAAGAATGCTCTTTTCCCCCTTTGGTGGTATAATACAGTAGTAGTGAGGAACAGACAACTAATCTTATCAATTTCCATCAACCATGAAAATATTGTAACACTGATGTGTGACACATCCACACACATGTATGCAATCTGGTTTAGTTATCTAGTTATTAGAATGACTTCAAATTATTTTTCAGCTCAAAAAAAGAAAAAAAAAAGAACCTCCACAGAGACTTTCATTTTGGAACTTGACATCGGTTTGAAACTTTAAATAGCGATCTAATTCGGAAGATAAAGAATAAGGAACTGCCTTTTAAAAATGCAGAAAAATTTCAATACATTTAAAATTACTCCGTCCATGCAAATTATTGTTGCTGCTGTTGTTGTTGTTGTTGTTGTTGTTGTTATTATCTTTATTCATTAAACATGAAACTCAGTCAACTGAACATTTAAAAATGCATCACAAATACCATTGACTGGTGCTAATGGTTGATACGGGTTGCTGCCAGCATCCTAGGTATCAACCAAGTACCTTCTTAAGATGTTCCAAGTAGCACAGTGTTTTTGCAGTTCCGCTGGTGTTGTGGCAGGAAGCTGTAATTTGTTGATGTGTTTTGTGAAATTCTTGGACATGGTACCAAGTGCCCCAATGACAATGGGTATCACTGTGGCATGTTTCATCCATAATCACATAGTTTCAATGGCCAGGTTGCGATATTTCATGATTTTTTCCCAGTTCTTTTACTTTGACTCTGGGATCTCCTGTGATCACGATGTCAATAAATTGTACGTTTTGGTTTTCGACAACTGTGATATCTGGCATGTTGTGTTCCGAGTGATGATCCATCTGTATTTGATGATGATGATGATGATAATGAGTAGTAGTAGTAGTAGTAGTAGTAGTAGTAGTAGTAGTAGTAGTAGTATTGGACTTTCAAATACAGATGAATCGTACACACACCCACAGCCATTTATATATAAATTTTATATATATATATATATATATATATATATATATATATATATATATATATATATATATATATATATATTACCTATTATATCATTTAGCTTTCTTCCCTGCCTTCCTGCCATATGAGCGTTTCAAGCAAAATTCTTTTTCTCTGCATTGCCGATCTCAAGGATGCTAGATCAACTCCCTGACTTTTTCAGAAAGAAACCAAGACAAGCTGTTTCCTAGATGTTGTGCGGAGTCCGATTGCCATATTGGGGCATCAATTTTGTGTGATTTTCATGATACATATTTTTAATCAACCAAAGCCATTTGTGTGTGCTACACATTATTATGAGGAGCCTATCACAACAATGCTGCCATTTGTTTATTTGAAAGAAACTAAAGTGCCAATAAACCAGCCACAATATACTGTACGAATACTTAAATTATTGCTCTGTTTCAGAACTCTGTTTCTAAGCAACCCATACTTGAGTTGCAGGCACAGGTAGAAGTTATTTTTCTTTCTCTCAAAGGTCTCCAGGGATCTGAAACCTCTATAAAATCCAGGGTTTATAAAAATGATTGTTGGCTTCAATACGAATTTCGGATAGAGGAATTAAAAAAAAAATACACAGTCTAGATTTCCAGAGTCCAGAAAAAAAAAAATCTTTTGTTATTATCTTGATGGGTTAACTCAACGGTTTCTTTTTTCCTCTTCTTTTGCTGGTTATTTTATTTTCAGACTAAAATAATAAATTGATACTATGCACTAGATTATCAGAGTGACCCTTCCTTCTCAGTTGCCCTGTAAAATAATGACTGTTTCTGGCTAGTTGTTGATTCCCATGTTTGTTTATTTATTTGTTTGTCAAACATCTACAAGATAGCAGGTATAGGTATAAACATAAATATAAACATAAATATAAACAAAGGAAGTAAGTACAGATAAATGGGGACAGTAAGACAGGGATGGTAGGCACACTGGTGTGCTTATGCAGGCCCTCTTTACGGACCTCATAGGAGGTCCACAATAGATGGTTTGAGGTTGAAGCTGTGGGGGTTTGAGGCTGTAACAATGGAGTCGGATAGAGCATTCCAGGCATTGACCACTCTGTTGCTGAAGTCGTATTTCTTGCAATCGAGTTTGGGGTGGTTTACTGTGAGTTTGTCTCGATTGTTTGCCCGTGTATTATTGTGGTTGAAGCTAAAAAAGTCATTGACAGGTACGACATTGTAGCAGACAATTTTGTGTACTATGCTTAGATCGGACCACAGGCAGTGCAGTTCCAGATTGTCCAAGCTCAGAATTTTAAGTCTGGTGGCATAAGGGATTCTACAGAGTGAAAGAAGTCAACAATGAGAATTTGAGATTAACAATTTTGTTTGTTTGTTTGTCTGTCTGTCAATAAGTAGAAGTATCAGTATAGACCTAGACATGGACACATGAAAAACATGGCACAAATAAATGGATATAAATAAGCAAAACATAGCCATAAACAAATAGAATGATTACATATCAATGGGGACAGTAGGACAGCATGGTAGACAGTTTAAGGTAAAAGGTATGGGGGTTAGAGAAACTAACAAGATCAGGTAGACTGTTCCAGACATTTACTACAATTGCTGAAGTCGTATTTTCTTCAATCAAGATTAGAGTGAATTACATTTAGTTTGTATCTGTTGATAACCCTTGCATTATTGCTGTTGCCTTGGAAATGGACAGTTGCAAAAATTTTGAGGCCATTAACCATCACTGTCCTAGCGTAATGTATCCCTTAGACAACTCCTCAGATTCTTCCTCGGAGGTTGGCTCAAGCTTATTCCTGGCACATCAGGAACTAGATTAATTAATGATTTTGAACATTTGAGATTTATAAGGGGCTTCGGCTGGGGGTAGCTTGCAGGGGTGGATGGTCAGTGAAGAGGAGGAGGAGGAGCTGCCTTCAGTGATGGCTCCGAGAGCACACAGGGCACAGAAAAGACACTAGCAATGGAGATCTGCCACATTACTTTGGAGAAGACCCCACCTGACTTGATGGGCGGCACCAGAAAGCTATTTCTCATGGCAGGCAGAGGAAGGCATTGCTGGGAACAATGTGTTTGGTTTATGGCTGTATGTTTACTTGACTTTGTGCCTTGGAAACTCTAAACTTCTTTTGCCAAGTGGGGTATATCTCAGTTTGGCCTGGTGGATCTAAGTGGTGGCCTGGTGGACCAGTGGGTTGAACTAGAAGACCTCCGAAGTGCCTTCCAGCTCTATTATTCTGTTTTCTGTTACTGTCCCTAGGCTATTACCTGATAAATTTGCATTGGTGATAACAATTTAGCAAGAACCACACTTAATTATGCAGATCATCCCAGTTCAATCCTCCAAAATGAATATGCATATCCTTTTAATTAGAAATCTATAATATTCTTAAAACCTGTTTCTCGACTTTATCTACCCTGTTTTCCCCAAAATAAGCCCTCCCCGAAAATATTTAAACACATGTGCAGTCGGTTCCCACCATTTCCTAAGCGCTCCATGGTTTAGGACCTGGATATTTACAAGACCGCCTGCTGCCACCGATAGCCTCCCATTGGCCGGTACGCTCCCACAGAGAGGGCCTCCTCAGGGTGCCGTCAGTCAAATTATGTCGACAGGCGACCCCCAGGGGGAGAACCTTCTCTGTGGGGGCCCCCACCTTTTGGAATGAATTGCCCCCAGAAATACATAGGATTCCTGACCCTCGTGCCTTTAGATGGGCCCTGAAGACCCTATTATTCCAGCAAGCTGGTCTGATAGCATGATGAATTTTAATGGGTTTTTTAGTCTGGGGGTTCTTAATATTTGGCCAAACTATTGAAACAGTTTTAAAATGTTTTTAATTTTTATATCTCTGTTTTTTATTATTGGCTGTACACCGCCCTGAGTCCCTCGGTGAAGGGCGGCATAAAAGTTTGATTAAAATAAATAAAATAAATAAATAAAATTTCCTCTGGTTGGGGTAGGGAGACAGAGCTGGAAATCAGGTAAGACAGCAAGTGGAGCCCCGTTTTGCTCCACCTGCCCCAAAATAATAACACATCCCCAAAAATAAAGCCAAGCACTTATTTTGGGGTTCAAAAAAAATTAAGACAGGGTCTTATTTTTGGGAAAACATGATATTATTATTTATTTAAATATTAATTTCATTTATTAAATGTACTGATCTACTATAAAGTATATGGGTTAATTTTACAGAGTTGGAGTAAAATTACTGTAGAGTATATGGGCCAATTTTTTGGTTGCTTGTTTTTTTTTTTTTTTCAAATGATATGTTGATGGTGTTATCCATTCAGTCCTGCCTGACTCTTAGCAATCCACATCTTCCAAGCTTGCACTACTTCTTAGTTCAAATTATATACTTTTATCAATTTAAGAGGCAAAAAAAAATAACACTTCTATTTTTCAATACTTCAGAACATTTCAGAAAATATCTACTCGTAAAACAAAATAATGTTCAACATAAAAAAAAAAAACCAACCACAACCTCTTGACAGCTCATTACTCACTGTAGCAAAAGATGCTCCTGGTAGACTTTAGGGATTTTTGTTCATAGGAAATAACTGATATGTCCTTTGTTGTATTCCTTTAATTAAAACTCAGTGTTGAGAATTAAGGGAACATCTTCAAGTCCTTAATTAACCAAGGGAAAGAAGTTCACCGGCTGATAAATATCCTACAAATAATGCTGCAGGTCTTTTCTACATATTCTGAATTGTGACCTGTTGCAAATTCTTGTGCAAAATATATCACAGGAGTTATTAACTTTAGAACAGGGGTTAGCAACCCACGGCTCTGGAGCCACATGTGGCTCTTTCAACCCTCTTCTGTGGCTCCCTTTCGCCAGTCGGCTCCACAATTGATAGGACTTTTGGTTAGGACAGGTAGAGGAAAAAGAACACCATGCTGGGAGGAGACTCTATGATGAGGGAACCAGACTTCTGGTCAGCTCCAAAATTGAATGATGGGCTTCTGGTTAGGACCTTTGTGGTTCTTTGAGTGTTTAAAGTTGCCAACCCCTCCTCTAGAATGTCCATATGTGGACTGCAAAACTCCAGATGACTAGTAGGATATCACTAGATGCTGAAAATTCTCTTTGCTCACTTGTAGACTTAGAAAATTGAGAATAGCCTCTGGAAGGCTTCCCTTGAAGAAGATAATCTACATCTAAGAGTCTTAAAAAATACTTTCTGTGAATTTTACTGCCTAGAGACATTTCAGTACTCTTTGGAATGTGTAAGTTAAGGATGAACTGTAATATTTCTTTTCTCTCCGTAATTTCTGTGAAAAGCACTTTTTTTTTCTTTTTGGCTAGAATGCCTTATACGATGCTTTGTTCGAGGAAAAGCAAAGAGATTGTATTTTAGGGAGAATATATCAGTGGATATAATGTGCATACTACCCTTAAAGTACAGATTGGGAAACTGAAATGAAACAGCTGAAACTTGTCAAACTAAAATATGGACTGAATAATTGCTTATATCTTGAAGCACAATGAATGGGCACAGTTAGAACTCATAAACATCTGAGTTTGGTTATTGTGCTTTTAGATAGCTGTTAGATATTGTGCTTTTAGATAGCTTTTAGATATTGTGCTTTTAGATAGCCTACGGAGCTGGCAGTGGAGTCAGACAGTGAGGAGGCTGGGGAGAATGGGCCAGTCCTGGAGTCAGGGGAAGGCCCAGATGAGGGCTCTGCGTTGGAGGCAGAGATGGGGCCAGGGCCATCTGGGAGCGATGCACGGACTCCAGAGGCAGACAGCAGAGAGGCAGAGGAACAGGAGGAGCCTGTTCCTAGTGCATGCATGCGAAGAGCTTCCAGAAGGCAAGAGCAGCTAAAGCAAAAAGGAGGACTCGGGAGTATAAGGCCAGGAGATTATTGGCCCCTCCCAAAGGCTTAAAAGAGCAGCAATAGCTCTTGGGCTCTTTGTAGGAAAGCAACGTTGCTACATTTGTTTCTTGTCGACGTCTCTTGTTTCTGAACTTCATGGGGCTTTGCCAAGAAAAGCCTTTGGCAGGGTGCCAAAGGATACAAAGGTTTTTGATAAGGCTGAAGGACTTTTTCTGAAGGACTTGTTTTTGGACTTCATTTGGACTAAACTGAGAATGAAGTAATTCTCAGCTGTTCTAATAAAATATGTTTGTTTAGGACTGATTGTGTCTGGTAATAAATACTTGGGCCTAGGTCACAACATCCTGATACCTGGCTTGAAGAGTGAATTGCATGTAAGGAAGAAGTGGTTAGTTAGCAAAAGTATGGAATACGGCAGAGATGGAAACCAGAGAAAGAACTTCAGAGCCAAAGAACAGAAGTCACAATTTGCATCAGAGGTAGTATTCAGCTGGTTCAGACTGGTTTGCCCGAACTGGTAGTGGAAATTGTGGGTGGGCATAAATCCACCCTGGATCTATGCCATCCTATTTAGGCATGTCTTTCAAGTGGGGTGCATGCGTGGAAGGCACGTGCGTTAGCAAAGCACATGTACGGAAGGCAGGTGTACATCTATGGAAGGCAAGCGTGCGCACGAACTGGGGTGCATGTGAAGGAAACGTGTGCGCACTGAACCATTAGTAACATAATGTGGAACTCACCACTTAATTGGATCAGAAATCCAAAGGAAAAATAATGGGTTCTGAACACCAGTTAAATCCCATTAGACCAAAGATGAGGAGATGTTCACAGGAGTTCCAGCATGTTCCTCCTACAAATGGTAGTAAACCTGATCTCCCAGAAACCTATGTGAATCCTCCTTTATTCAACTGGAGCAAGGTTGGGAATGGGAAGGAACAAGGAAAGGACAAGAATAAATGACAGAGGGAAATAATTTGGCTTTGAGGGAAATATTAGCTTCAAAGTTCCATAAAAGAAGCTTCACAGCAAAAAAGTTCCTTGTAATACTGATCACCATTAACCCATTTCTCCTTCCTTTCTTAGCGCCATGGTCCCACAGCAGTTAGAATTGTATTGCAGGTTAATTCTGTCAACTGCCAGCAGTTCGATTCTCACCGGCTCAAGGTTGACTCAGCCTTCCATCCTTCTGAGGTTGTTAAAATGAGGACCCAGATTGTTGGGGGCAAGAAGCTGGCTCTGTAAACCACTTAGAGAGGGCTGTAAAAGCACTATGAAGTGGTATGCAAGTCTAAGGGCTATTGCTATAAAAACCATTCCCACTGCCAGGAGTTCGATCCTGGCTGGCTCCAGGCTGACTCAGCCTTCCATCCTTCCAAGATCAGTAAAATGAGGACCCAGATTTTTGGGGGCAAGAGGCTGACTCTATAAACCGCTTAGAGAGGGCTATAAAAGCACTATGACGCAGTATGTAAGTCTAAGTGCTATTGCTATTGCTCTCTTCCTTCCGTATAACAGTAATTAAATAGATGTACAAAAATGTTCTATAATGCAGAAAGAAACACAAATCATTTGATCCCTGGAATAGATGCAGTCTTTCATAGGAAATCACAATATTGTCAGGTTTTCTTCCCTGACTCCATCGGAGGCCATTGGCATAACCACTACCTTGTTGAGAAATGTGTATGTTACCTTGGGTGATCCAGCCACACGTACAAGCTGTAGCAAGTGGGTGGTATCAAAACTCAAGGTGGTTGATGCCTTGTTACCTGTGAGTAATCTTACCTTGGATACTTCTCAATTCTGCAGTTCAGTCTGCAAAGTTTAGCTCCTAAGGTGCCGGTGTATATGTCACATATGCCACAAGCAATATTAATCTTTAATTTGTTTATCGCTGAGCCAACTAATTCTTTATTTGGAAAGTAGAAATGAAAGGCAGACTATATCTGGGAATCCAACTTAGGATTCATATTAATTCTCTAAAAAAATGTGTTGCTTATTCAGAAATCTTTGTGTGCAATATGCAATATTCATCGTGCGGCTGGTTTCTTCGTTATCAGTTTTGCTCAAGTATTATTTAGTTTACAAAAACCCACAGTGGCGAGATGAGGACCTGCTTTTATATTTGCTTTCTCATTTTCTTCATTTTTCCTCTCATCTCTTTAGATGATTATAATGAAACGAATATTGATTCTCTTAAATGAAAACAGAAATGAGACTCTATCCCAACCTGATGTTTTTAAAATTCATTGCTGACGGAGAGAAAGACGCTTGCCTTGAACAGCCTTCGGTGTAAATGACAATTATTTCATCTTTTCAATTATTTCAATCATTTTAATTATGAACTGCTTGGCTATAAAAGGTAAAGGTAAAGGTTCCCCTCGCACATATGTGCTAGTCGTTCCTGACTCTAGGGGGCGGTGCTCATCTCCGTTTCAAAGCTGAAGAGCCAGCGCTGTCCGAAGATGTCTCTGTGGTCATGTGGCCGGCATGACTAAATGCCAAAGGCACATGGAACGCTGTTACCTTCCCACCAAAGGTGGTCCCTATTTTTCTACTTGCATTTTTACGTGTTTTCGAACTGCTAGATTGGCAGAAGCTGGGACAAGTAACGGGAGCTCACCCCATTATGCGGCACTAGGGATTCAAACCGTTGAACTGCTGACCTTTCAATCAACAAGCTCAGCATCTTAGCCACTGAGCCACCATGTCCCCTATAAAACACTATCAATAAAACAAAAAATAAAACCATGTCCCCTATGAAACATACTAAATGAATACTCAGATAGAATGAATAAACTATAATGTACTTATTGATGCAAGGTGACCTAATCTACTTAATGGCCAGCGGAAATTGGAACCCACAATAGAATTTTCAGTGGATTTTAAAAGATGGTGGGATACCAAACTTATTTTTATTTATTTTATTTTATTTTATTTTATTTAGGGAATTTATATTGCCACCTATTCACGCATGGCGACTCAAAGCAGCTTACGGAATATAAAACCTCATATAAAAACGATAAAACTAATAAAAGAAGAGCCATATAATAAATTAATATAACAAAATCACCCCCTACCTGGGCGACAGCCGATCACAAAAGCCATTAAATGGGCTCTATCCCACTCTGGGTTCCCCAGGCTCTAGAACTGGTCCATGTTCCTCCCCAACCTTCTCATCATCCAAGTCTGCCACCAGCTCCACTGGCAGCTGGCAGGCCACAATAATTGTAAAAGGAATCCAGGCTACTAAAGAATACTATGGTTGGACAGCATCAAAGTCTATGGAGATTCTCAGTCATCCAGGTCATGGGTTGCCCCAAAGGTCCTTTTTCAAGAGGCAATTGGACTTTCTCATTTTTCTTGGAAGACGTCTCACTTCTTGTCAGCAAAATGTCTTCAATGAAAAACCGAAAAGTCCAGTTGCCTCTTGAAAAAAGCACCTTGGGGACAGCCTCAAAACTGACACCAGCCGAAGCATAGAATAACTCAAAGTACTGGAGGGGTCGGAAGATGTGAAGAGATCTGGCCCATAACAGAGTTGCCAAGAGTCGGACATGACTGAATAAACAACATCATCAGCCATTGAAATATGGCTGTCATTCTTCTCTAAGCCTATTCAATCTACCAAATATGATGGGGATGTTGTGGCTCTGTTACCTGAGCCTGGATTATCAGCAGGAGAGGACTCCGAAAGTGAAGGAGAGGAGTTGGCAAGGCCTCCCTCTCCAGGACCCTCCTCTCTGGCAATGCCTTTGGTGTCCTCCGAAGGCGAAGAGATAGGCCTGGGGCCAAGCACATCCACGCAACCACAGGTGGACAGTAATGAGGAAGATGAGTCTTGGCTGGACCCTCGACAGCGTCGCAGAGATAAGCGCGCGCAGCAGAGGAAGAGGCGTGCCAGGGATTAGGCTGAGTCACTGGACTACACCCCACAGGGTATAAAAGAGGGTGTGGTGGCCGGTTCAGCTCTGTGACAAGCAAAAAACTGATATCGGACAAACCTTTTGGGTATTGCTGGACTTTTAGAATATCTGTCATGTGTTGGCTTTGTTCCTGGACGAAGGGAGAAACTCCCCCCTCGTGAGTAAAGAATACCTGGCAGCCAGCCACTGAGTTGCCGCCAGTTCTGATAATGGAGAAACTGTTGTCGGCTGAGTTCTTTAACTGTTGCCTGTCTGTGGGGGTGCGTGTGTGAAACGGGGACAGAACAGGGGAAAAGTGGAGGAGGGAAACAACAAGACCCTGGTCTATGTATGTATGTTTTTAAAATAACAACAACAACATTAGGTTTAGAAGTTAGAATTGGTCTTATCCAGAGGTGGGTTTCAGCAAGTTCTGGAGAACCAGTAGCAGAAATTTTGAGTAGTTTGGAGAACCGGTAGCAAAAATTCTGGCTGGCCCCACCCCCATCTATTCTCTGCCTTCCAAGTCCCAGCTGATCAGGAGGAAATGGGGATTTTGCAGTAACCTTCCCCTGGATTGGGGAGGGAATGGAGTTTTTACAGTATCCTTCCCCTGGAGTGGGGAGGGAATGGAGATTTTATAGTATCCTTCCCTTGCCATGCCCACCAAGCCACACCCACAGAACCGGTAGTAAAAAAAATTGGAACGCACCACTGGTCTTATCTAATTTTCTCCCCTTTATCATGCGATGTGTGCTTAGCCAGGAAGAAATATGTTGAAATGTGTTTTTCTCCTTTTGGAGCTGAAAGAAAAAAGAATAGTTGCAGCATCAGTGATGGAGAAGCTTTCAATCAAAGATAAATCTTTGAATCTTTAGGGAGCTAAATATTTCACATTCCATACGAGAACTGCACGATGTTCTTTTCATGATGTGTGTGATATTTTGTTGATTAAGAAGCAGGGAAAGTGAGGTGAAGTGTTCTGTTTTCCTGGAATGGAGTTCTCTATCCAGCTCATCATCAGGTGACAGATAGGAGAGCAAGCTGCTCCTTTGCTTCACAGAAGTCAAATTCTATCGAGTAGTGGCTTTAGCACCTATTAAGTACAAAGTTGTCCAAGAATTTACACAAAAGAATAAGGCAATCTGCCTCCATGCCATGCCAGTAATTGAAAATGTTTATGTGATCTCATTACTTAAGACTTCTTCACCACGCAAAACAATTTGAATTGGGAAGGAGGAATAACAAGAATTGATGGTGGTAGTTGCCAAACGAAATATTTATGGTATACAGAAAAGAAGTAGCTCTGTTATTCTTATCCAGTAGAACAAAATGTGAGTCTAGAACAATGGGAAAAATTGGAAATATTCCTTATTATTGTTCTTAAAATTTAGGATATGGTTCCCAAAACGGTTGGGATATTTGTCCTCTAGCATATTCTCCCTTACTTTCAAAGTAGCTGATTTTTAATTTTTTTTTCATTCTGTTCTGTTCTGCTCTGTTCTGCTCTATGTTCTGTTCTACTCCTATTCTGGTCTGTTCTACCCTATTCTTGTTCTGTTCTGTTCTGTTCTGTTCTACTCTGCTCCTGTTCTGTTCTACTCTACTCTACTCTACTCTACTCTACTCTACTCTACTCTACACCTGTTCTGTTCTGTTCTGTTCTGTTCTGCTCTAGTCTAGTCTACTCCTGTTCTGTTCTGTCCTGTTCTACCTTATTCTTGTTCTGTTCTATTCTACTTTACTCCTGTTCTGTTCTGTTCTGCTCTGCTCTGCTCTGCTCTGCTCTGCTCTGCTCTGCTCTGCTCTGCTCCTGTTCTGTTCAAGTCTATTCACTCTGTTATTTCACTGGTTAGTTGTTCTGTGCTTTGATTTGAACTTGAGACCATCTCAAGTTCTTGGAAAGTGTTTAGATCTAAACTAAGCTAAAAAAATAAAATAAAACTCTAAATATATTCACCTCAATTTGAAACAGTGAAATGGAAACCTTCGGATTATAGCCAGAGGCTGAGAAAAGTATCTACAGTGGATCGTCTGCTTTGTGTCCAATAAAATCTCTTTCAGGGTGAGTTATATCTAGGTAGCTTTTGTGTAACCATAGAGTACAACACAGTGGCTGGCCACTCCTTTTTAAGCAGCACTCTCTTATTCTCCAGCTAGTACTTAGGTTTCCTGGTTAGGTACTAATTCTAAGTACTTTCTAGAATCAGGCAGGATCAATCAGCTATTGTGACAGAGAAGTTGCAATCACATACTTAAAGTGAGGACAATAGACGGTATCTTTTGTTTTGCTAAAAGTTTATCTTTTCTTCTTCTTAAAAGCCTTTCAAGTTTCAACTGAATTATTTCTCTTTCTCTCCAAAGAATAGGGATCCGCTCTCTTTCTGCATAACTGTGACTTGCCTTTCATGGACTGAACTTACTAAACAGGGAAAAGAAACGTTGAGAGAAAGTTTGTGTTAACTTTTCCTTCCCTGGTTGGATACAAATTAAAAGGAAAAAAACAACAACAAATGTTTTATTTGTTTTGCTGAAGTTTGCTCATTCTTCATCCTTTTTTTAATTTTTTTTGGTCAGGCTTCTCCAAGGCCCCAGACATTTTAAGATTGACTATCAAAACCACATCAAGGTTTCTACACTTCAGAGAGCAAGACAAATCGCTGCCTCTAAAAATTCACACTTTAATTTCTCCCAATGTAAATAAGCCCGTTTAGAGAGCAATTTTCATCAGACCCTCCGTAGGAGATAAAAGCACTTCCCTACTGCTCCCAGCTTGGTAAGAACCTGATAGTGAGCCCCCCCCCCCCCACATCCCATCTCACCTATGATTGGCATATTAAAAACCCGTTCATTTGAATGTTAAGAGACAGTAGGAAGGCCAGGAGAAGGAAAGAACTGGAGCAGAAGGAAGTTAAAAAATAAGTGAATAATACTGATCAAGGAGAATATGTGAAGCTCAGGGTTGAAATGAGGGGTCCTTGGTGCTTTCTGAGCTTGGTTGTTTCCTTGCAGATATCTTGCAGACTACCTCTTCTCCTTCTCCTTCTCCTTCTCCTTCTCCTTCTCCTTCTCCTTCTCCTCCTTTTCCTCCTCCTTTTCTTCCTCCTCCTCCTCTTTCTCCTCCTCCTCCTCCTCCTTCTCCTTCTCCTTTTCTCCTTCTCCTCCTCCTTCTCCTCCTCCTCCTCCTCCTCCTCCTTTTCTTCTTCTCCTTCTCCTTCTCCTTCTTCTCCTCCTCCTCCACCTCCTCCTCCTCCTCCTTTTCCTCCTCCTTTTCTTCTTCCTCCTCCTCCTCCTCTTTCTCCTCTTCATATCCCTTCTAACACTGATGATGTTACCTAATTCAGATAATGAAACAACTAAGTTCAGAGAGCACCAAGGACCCCATAAAACAATTGAGGCTATGGGGATCACTGCAAACTATATTTTACACACTCTCTCTCTCTCTCTCTCTCTCTCTCTCTCTCTCTCTCTCTTATGCACACACACACATTTAATCTGAGTTTGAGGTAAGAAAAGCTTCCATAGAAAATTTACCTCTGACTGTTAACTGAAGGATGAAGAGCAAAACAAAACAATCAAAGTATTACGCTCTCATTAGAGAGCTAGCTAATCAGGATAAAAGAGAAAGAGAGAGCACATGCTTTATAGATCAGTTGGATTAAGAAGTTTGGAATTTGGCAAACGGACCCCATTTCTTCCCCCTTGAAAAAAACCAAGCCCTGTTCAAAACTCTACTTGAGTATTGATTTGAAGCTGGTGGTAGGGGGTAGCGTGAGAGTTGTGCTCCATACCAGCTTGTTCAAACACAAAGACGGAACAAAAAAAAAGAAAGAAAGAAAGAAAGAAAGAAAAAAAAAAGAAAGAAAGGAAAGAGAAAATTTCCAGGGACCAAGATCTGAAATATTGATTCAGTCACATTAATTGAATTTTTGCCTCCAGAAGTGATTACAAAAATGTTGCTCCAATATTAATTTGTATCTGCTTTAGATAAGATTAACATTAATTTCTTCACCAGTCCCCATTACGGCTTTATTATTCATTAGCATCGCTTGTTGCTAGTGCCGAAGACCTTGATGAATCATGTTTATTCATAGGCTAACCTTTTTAAATAATTCCAACATCTTTCTAACAGAAACCTTCCTGGCATGGTGAATATATTGGCTTTGTTTCATTATTCAGCCCTTGTGCTGGGTCCTGTTTGAAATGCTGAACTGAATCGTATTTTTTTCCTTCTGCATTGCTCTTTCTTCTTCTTCTTCTTCTTCTTCTTCTTTTTCCTATTGACTCCAGTCCTTCATCACAGCTCTGCTGGTATGGATGTCCCTAATTTTCACAACATCTAGAAGGTGATTATTGATTTACATCCCGGAGCAAGTTCTAACTAGTCCTATGCTTTCATTCGTTGCCTTTGTACTGTTCACTTGAATATTTGAGATGGTTTGCAGCAGGTCCCCTAGAGATGACATTTTACTGCTTCAGAAGGCATGGGAACCTTGATTTTCCAAAGAAATTGGTGTCCAAGAGAAGAAAACAATGTTTAGTGATAACTCTTACTCTGATACTGATACCATCTATCCTTGCTAAGTATGAAACTTCTAAAATTCTCTCTCCTGTCTGTCTGTCATCTATCTATCTATCTATCTATCTATCTATCTATCTATCTATCTATCTATCTATCTATCTATCTGACTGTCTATCTATTTATCTGTATTATCTGTCATCTAGCTAGGGAGCTAGCTAATCTATCTATCATCTATCAACCATCTATTTGTATCTTATCTATCTGTCTGTCTGTCTGTCTCATCTATCTATCTATCTATCTACCTACCTACCTACCTACCTACCTACCTATCATTTATCTGTATTATCTGTCATCTAGCTAGGGAGCTAGAGAGGTAGCTAATCTACCTATCATCTATCAACCATCTATTTGTATCTTATCTATCTGTCTGTCTGTCTCATCTATCTATCTATCTATCTATCTATCTATCTATCTATCTATCTATCTATCTATCATCTATCTAGACTATTATTTATTTGTCTATCATTTTATCTATTATTTTCCCATCCGTCCATCCATCATCTATCATGAATGTAACAAAAGAATTATTTGGGTATAAAACTTGATTTCACAAGACAGCCATTCATGAAAGCCTATGGGGTGATGATCTATAATAACTTTTTCTTAGAAGTACATATTTCATAAACCAGCCTCAAGATCTCCTAAGCCAATCTTACGGCAATGAGTAAAAGTTCAACAAGAATGTAACAAAGGTTTGCAAATGGCTGATTTCTTTTTTGAATTTCCCTAAAAGCCATTAATTTAGACCATGGAGGAATACCTTCACATGCTTCCATACATTTTTTTTTCTAGCTCTGAAATGCATGGTGAATGCACCTTTGTTTCCCCTCACTCCTCCCCTTTTATCTGCTTTTGTTCTCTGTTTTACAATAGCATTTTTAATGTGCTCGGGAGGAAGAAGCAATTTCCCACCCTCTGGGCATATTTTAAACCAAATTTCATATTCAGCTCCCGTATGCTGTAGAATCATTGTGATTATCAGAATCAAATAGATGTGCCTTTGTTCATTCACAAAAAAGATAATTAGATGGCAATAAACAGAGCTGGAAAGGAAAGAAGGAAGGAAGGAAGGAAGGAAGGAAGGAAGGAAGGAAGGAAGGAAGGAAGGAAGGAAGGAAGGAAGGAAGGAAGGAAGGAAAAGGAAAGAGAAGGGAATGGAGGGAGGGAGGAAAGAGAAAGAGAAGGGGAGGGAGAGAGGGAATATGGAAGGAAGGAAGAAAGGAAAGAAGAAAGGAAAGAAGGAAGGAAAGAAGGAAGGAAGGAAAAGGAAAGAAGGGAATGGAGGGAGGGAGGAAAGAGAAAGAGAAGGGGAGGGAGAGAGGGACGAAGGAAGGAAAAGGAAAGAACAGAAGGGAAGGGAGAGAGGGAGGGAGGGAGAGAGGGAGGGAGGTAGAGTTTAGCTCAGAAAACTGGCAATACAGATTTTTTCAAATATCTGAAATGATCTCACCTAGAAGACAGCCAAGACTTTTGGAGAGTACTAAATGCTGCCCTCCCACTTCTAATGTGTTTGGGCAGAAGTTAGAATTGTCTGTTGAGAGGGCTTTAATTTAATTTCCCACACTGAACAGGGAGTTGAAATCAGTGACCTAGATAGCTCCTTCCAGCTCTGTGATTTTAGTGTCTGTTTGCTTTAAAATAAAAGAAAAAAATTATGACATGACACTGTCTAGCCAGGTAATCTTTCACAGGCCAGGAAATGAAGGGGGCAGAGGAGGGATAGAAAGATAGCATACTCTAGCAAGGAGTTTCAACCAGCGAAGAGCCAATCGTTCTCTCAAGTCAGCCTGAATTCTGACACTGAATTCCAGTCTCAGCGATAACCAGTGGTGGGATTCAACCGGTTCGCACCACTTCGGCCGAACTGGTTGTTAAATTGCTGGCTGGCCCCTCCCCTCCCCTCCCCGTCCCTTCCACAAGTACCCTGTGCCCTGTTTTTATTCCCAGGGGGCTGCAGGGAAGCCTACTAGGCCCAAAACAGGGCACCAGGGTGTGTGGCATGCCCCCCCCCGAGGCCCATTTTTGTTCCCAGGAGACTGTAGAGAGGCCTACTAGGCCACAAATGGGGACCGTGGGGGCAGTGCTCTCCCCTCACAGCCTGTTTTTGCTCCTGGTGGGGTGCAGGAGGCCAAGTGCTGCCTGTCACATCCCCTGGCCACGCCCACCATGGCCACGCCCACCCAGCCAGGCATTAGGGCAGAGAACCAGTTGTTAAATTATTTGAATTTAAATTATTTCCCACCACTGGCAATAACCCCAGATTGGTTTAACTCAGCTCTCAAACCACTAGTCAAGGAAGCCAAGAAACAAATGCCTCTAAATTCAGACTCAATCTGCTGCCCACCTTCTCCCATGCCAAAGGTAGCAACCACAACATTTGTACATGACAGCACAGAAGCTTCAACTTCCCTCACAATCTGTTTACTATTCCACTCTAATTTTTACTCTCCGTTTCAGCTTTAGAGTGGCCCTGCCTTTAGCACTTTCACTGACAGGTGGAGAATGATAATAGATTATTAGTTAAGGGATGACAGGTGCAGCCAACCCAAGGAAGTGGGTAGAAGTCTAATTGCTTCCAGAGTTATCAATATTATCCCTAATTGGGGATATATATGTGATCCAGGATTCAAGACCTGACCCATTTTTAAAGTTCTAATTTTCAGATCCTCATCACGCCTCTCTCTCTCTCCCCCCCTCTCCCCCTCTCCCTTTCTCTCTCTCTCTCTTCACCTTTCCCCGTTTGTTTGTTTTTAATTGCAAATTTAGACAATTAGAAAACCATGAGAAGGAAGAAAAATCTGTCTATTCATTGTGTCCCAGAATCATAGATCCACTTTTCACCAAGAAAGAAGGCTAAAATGTGTAGGGAAAGGTCTTCTCAGATTGAATCAAAGGAGGAACATAAACAGAGTCTTCATACCATGTCCGCCAACAGCTACTTGCTGTTCTTCTTTATCCAAAGATTAGGGACATGTAGAAACAAATAAAATTTGCAGATTAAAGCAAATTTGATTTATTCCTGCCTATTGCATGTCCATACAATTCAAGGTCTAGCCAGGATGGAATAGAATTTCAAAAGATTTAAGGTCATTCTTAAGGAATTCTGAATTATGACTTCTAAGTACTAGAGTATAGTTCATACACAATTCTGTAACTCCCTATAAGATTCAACTGGTGCCATTTTGGTTGCCTTCTCATGTTTCATACAATGTGAATGTCATCACCATGGCCTACATAGAAACTATCTTGACACACTTCCTATTTTGAGAGTTGTTTGAAAACCATCTCCATTTTATTAGAAGTCTTCATTCAATATACTCTGCCTGCTGAAATATTCCAGAACAAAATCTTCTGTCTTTCTACTTTTACTGAATGTTTCATTTTTCATCCATGACCTTTCATACTTTCACAAAATCCATGGGAACAGCGGTACAGGAACCAAATATTATAATCAGGGGCAATTGTCTGTGGAATTTAGAAGCCAGATCATAAAGGATTGTAACCTGGAAATGAAGATTGTGTAGGATTGCAAGATTGTGTAGGATTGCAACCCTTGGACTGCAAGGCCAAGGGTCAGTCCTAGAGGAGATCAACCCTGATTGCTCTTTAGAAGGCTAGATCCTGAAGATGAAACTCAAATACTTTGGCCACCTAATGGGAAAGAAGGACTCACTGGAAAGAGCCTAATGCTAGGGAAGTTTGAGGGCAAAAGAAGAAGGGGACGGCAGAGAACGAGGTGGCTGGATGGAGTCACTGAAACAGTTGGCATGAGCTTAAATAGACTCCAGAGGACGGTAGAAAACAGGAAGGCCTGGAGGAACATTGTCCATTGGGTCACAATGGGTCAGACATGACTTCGCAACTAACAACAACAACAAGGATTGCAAGAACTTCATAGCAGCCCATCATCTACAGGATCACACATGGGATGGGATGGAGGATCACACATGGGATGGGATGGAAAAGTAAAAATCTGGGTTAATATAGACACAGGTTGGATAAAGAGTTAGCATATGGATTTGGACAATATAGTCTCCATGTGAATATCAAATATAAACCAGTGATTATTAGTGTTCCTTTATTCAGTATATTAAATATGCACGCGTTGTCTTAGATCTTTATTTAAGCGACCAATCAATGTGACTACACCTTTCAATCCTGTTTGGGGCTGAGTTATTGGGAATTTCTGTTTGTTTATTTATGCAATTTGCATTGACAAATGCAAAATACATTTTTGTGGCACCGATCCTCTTTTTCACCCAATCCAGAATGCAACTCATACTGTCAACTGTCTTTTATTATCCTTTCCTATTGATGCTGATATAAACGCTAGCTTTGAACGCCAATCTCCCATGGTCTTCAGAACGCACATTTGTTTCCACAGTCTTTTACTACCATGGCAGACAACAGAGCTAGATAAAAATGGAAATCAGTTGTTCCCACTTGCACAGAAAATCTTTTGTTTGGGTCTGTCCCTCCCCCCCCTTTTTTTTTTCCCTTTAAAAATATTAAATGCATAAGAAGACAGACAGAGACAAAAGCACAGCTAATCGAACAAATTACACCAACCTCCTTGGTGATCTTGAAATGATTCATACGAAAAATATATTCCTCCTACAGATCTAATAACATTATTAATTCTGTTGGCTTCCGATAACAGAAGTCAAATTATATCAATGCCATTCATTTTGCCTTTTATCCTCTAAGCTTGCCTTACTCTATAGGAAAGGGCAAAGCTTGAATACCAGCAAGAAAAAAATTGCTTGAATTGTATTGTTAATAATGAGGTGCACAAAATTATTTAACTTACTAAGGCCTCTCTCTCTCTCTCTCTCTCTCTCTCTCTCTCTCTCTCTCTCTCTCTCTCTCTCTCTCTCTCCCTCCCTCCCTCCCTCCCTCCCTCCCTCCCTCCCTCCCTCTCTCCTTCTCATTTTGCCCCAAATTCCCAAAAGTTGATCTAGGTTGTTAGATTAGATCATTCTTTATTGGCCAAGTGTGATTGGACATACAAGGAATTTGTCTTGGTGCATATGCTGTCAGTGTACATAAAAGAAAAGATACATTCATCAAGAATCATAAGGTTAATAATAGTCAGAGGGTACAAATAAACAATCAAATCATACTAGGAAACAATCAATATAAATTGTAAGGATACAGCAAGTATCCTTACAATTGCAGTCACAAGTGGGAGGAGATGGGTGATAGGAATGATGAGAGGATTAATAGTAATAGTAATGCAGACTTAGTGAATAGTTTGATAGTGTTGAGGGAATTATTTGTTTAGGGGAGTGATGGCATTCGGGAAAAAAAACTGTCCTTGTATCTAGTTGTTCTGGTGTTCAGTGCTCTATAGCATTGTTTTGAGCGTAGGAGTTGAAACAGTTTATGTCCAGGATGTGACTGGTCTGTAAATATTTTCCCAGCCCTCTTTTTGACTCGTGCAGTATACAGGTCCTCAATGGAAGGCAGGTTGGTAGCCATTGTTTTTTCTGCAGTTCTAATTATCCTCTGAAGTCTCTGTCTGTTTTGTTGGGTTGCAGAACCAAACCAGACAGATATGTTATGTTATGTTATGCTGTGCTGTGCTGTGCTATGCTATGCTATGCTATGCTATGCTATGCTATGCTATGCTATGCTATGCTATGCTATGCTATGCTATGCTATGCTATGCTATGCTGGTTACATGACACCATGACACTGATGACACCAATACCACGGTGGCACAGTGGTTAGAGTGCAGTGCTGCAGGCTACTTCTGCCGCCTGCCGGCTGCCTGCTATTTGGCAGTTCGAATCTCACCAGGCTCAAGGTTGACTCAGCCTTCCATCCTTCCGAGGTGGGTAAAATGAGGACCCAGATTGTTGGGGGGCAAGAGGCTGACTCAGTAAACTGCTTAGAGAGGGCTGTAAAGCACTGTGAAGTGGTATAAAAGTAAGTGTTATTGCTAATACTCAACCTTTCTCAGACCACAAAAACATAGTTTCTCGTCTTACAACTTCCTTCCTTCATCCCATCCCATCCCATCCATCCCTCTCATCTGTTTCGTTTTCCTATGTTTAGTAAGCTCTCCTTTAAACCTTCAACCTTACTGTTATTATGCTCAACATCATAGTTGAAAGAATATTCTATCTGCCTGTAACCTGTTTCCAAACTTCCTTTGTTTCATTCTTTTTATGAAGACTTCGTATTTTACTGACAGTCACCTGAATTTTGTGTCACTTTTTTTAAAGTTCCCTGAAATCCTTGGATCCAAGCCAACATTTTTGGAAGCACTTAATTTAGAATGCAAAATTCTGACCAAATTTACAAAGCTTATACTTTAGGTGGAACTGTATTCTAAAACTAAGGGCAGTTAAGAACATCTATTGTCATTGTTTTACAAATGTTTTTTTTAGAACAAGAACATCCCAGTAATTCCCGGGTCCATTGCAGAAATATTTTCTTGTTCTTAATGAACTTGGCTTATCATTTCACAGCAAGGGACTTATTAGTCACCAAATACAGCTGAGACTTGATCCAAAGCTTTATGGATTTAACGCCTGTTTTCAGTTGGATGTAATCAACAAATGCAGTGCCAAACATCTTATTGCTGATAGGTATCTTAAATGACTTGCCACAGCTCAAATATTTGACGTGTGTACTTACTAAAAATGTTTTTTTCCTAAAATGGAACACCTATTTGGTTTTGACCCTGAAACAATGCAAATCCACTCAAAACATCCCACTGCAAAATTCCAAAGTGTCCAAAGTGTTTGTTTGATTCCAATTCAATCAAACAAACTATTTTAAGGCAAAACTCACAGAGTTGGCCCACAAATCTACATCGGTCACATTCCACATTTTGATCCCGTCAGTAGGAATCTGATCACCCTCTTATCACAACTCCAGCAAACCAACCCAGCCACTCACTCAGAAAGAAAAAAAAACATGATGCCACTTGAATGAAGTTTTGGGGGACAGATATCCAGAGTCTTGATCTGGTGAACTTTCTGATGTCAGGCTTTCGAAGTCGTCTTGAATAAATTGCATTTCAAACAAAGTCTTTGATGAAAAAAAAACCCTCTTGTTTATTAAGCACGAACATTCTAGCTCCGACTCATTGGCCATCTTCTCTGTCACTCTGCCCCTAATCTACTGCTCCCACTCAAAGGAATTTCCCCCCTCCCATCCCATCTCCTGGGTGATATTCTCTCCAGGGAAAATAAGTAAGTGAAGGGTCAAACATCGCTTTCCAGATGCCTCCGCTTCTCCTTCTTATGTCAGCATTAGAGTAAGTGCAGCATGAAATGCTGACATCTGAGTTCAGGAAACCTAAATAGAGCTTGAATACAGAGGTGGTAAGCTTCACGTGTCCAAATAACAAGATGCTAATATCTTGAGGTATACAAGCTCAGTTATGCAGAGCTCAGGATATCTTAGTCAACGGATCTGATTAATAACAGTTTTTGTCTGCACTGAATACGACTTTTATCAAATATGACACAAGGTTCCTTTGGAAGTTTCCTCTATTTTCCCAAACAAGCCACTCTGAACAACACAATGGTGAGCAAGAAGACGTGCATTTTTATTTTCAGCATTTCCATAGAGTATCCCTCATAATGAACTTCCGCTTATGTTCAGTCAGGCTTGTAACAACTTCTCCATCACTTGTGCTCCTGCATAAATAGCTTACGCTGCATTTGCATGCTGGAATATAAATGAAGAATAGAAATGGGCTACCAGAAACTGTGGTAGGAGAGAGATGCAGAGGGGGAGAGGGCAAAGCAAAGGAGGTAACATATCTGTCCCAAAGAGACTCTTTCGAGAGGCAACTTGGACTTACTTTGTTTTTCTCTGAAGACGTTTCACTTCTCATCCAAGAAGCTTCTTCGGTTCATTCTTTTTTCTTGGATGAGAAATGTCTTTAAAAAAAAACAAAGAAAGTCCAGTTGCCTCTTGAAAAAGCACCTTTGGCTTGAAGGACTGAAAATCTGCATAGAGGTGGCATCTAATGAGTCTATTGGAAGTGGCGCAGTGGTTAGAGTGCGGTACTGCAGGCTACTTCTGCTGACTGCTGGCTGCCTGCAGTTTGGCAGTTCAAAACTCACCAGGCTCAAGGTTGACTCAGCCTTCCATCCTTCCGAGGTGGGTAAAATGAGGACCCAGATTGTTGGGGGCAAGAGACTGACTCTGTAAACTTCTTAGAGAGGGCTGTGAAGCACTATGAAGAGGTATATAAGTCTAAGTGCTGTTGTCTATTCTGTTCTGTTCTGTTCTGTTCTGTTCTGTTCCGTTCCGTTCCGTTCCGTTCTGTTCCGTTCCGTTCCACTCCACTCCACTCCACTCCACTCCACTCCACTCCACTCCACTCCACCCCACCCCACTTCCACTCTGTTCCATTCTTTATTCCATTCCATTTTCTATCTTCTGCTCTGCTCTGCTCTGCTCTGCTCTGCTCTGCTCTGCTCTGCTCTGCTCTGCTCTGCTCTGCTCTGCTCTGCTGGGGTGGTACCATGGTTATAATGCAGTACTGTAGGCTAATTCTGCTGACTGCTAGCAGTTCAATCCTGACCAGTTCAAGCTTCACTCAACCTTTCATCCTACTGAGATTGGTCAAATGAGGACCCAGATTGTTGGGGGGCAAGATGCCGATTCTGTAAACCACTTAGCTAGGGCACTGTGAAGCTGTATATAAGTCTTAAGTGTTATTACGATTGCTAATAGTAACAGCCGCCTTGGGTACAATCCCAAAACAACTGGAGCATCATCTCCATGAATAAAATCACCAATTGCAACATCTGGCAACCTGTGATGATGTATTGAACACTCTCAAACATCCATATCTGCCTATCCCAGATCCTTTGGGAAGGATTCGATAGGTGGATAAAAATGTCTGAACCTCTGGCGGTCTGTGTGACATATTACAATAACAACCCACCTATTTCATTCTGGAGGCAGTGCAGAAACGGTTCTGAAAAAGATGGATTTGCACAGCTTTACTATATGCATTCATCTGGAACCTGAAAAAATAAGTTCAAGGGAGGATTGCGTAAAAGCAGTGACCCGTAGAAGAATCAGCGTTTGCTCTCTTCAGTTCTATTAGCTGCTAAAGGTCTCTACATTCAGTGGCTTTTCTAAGAGCTGAGTAGCTATGCTCTACAGTAGTGGCCAAAATTGTGGAAACTTTTTGGGAAAAGTGTACAGTATTTTTGAGGTTTGATGGCTAATAACACCCTTCCTTCCTTCCTTCCTTCCTTCCTTCCTTCCTTCCTTCCTTCCTTCCTTCCTTCCTTCCTTCCTTCCTTCCTTCCTTCCTTCCTTCCTTCCTTCCTTCTTTCTTTCTTTCTTTCTTTCTTTCTTTCTTTCTTTCTTTCTTTCTTTCTAGTACTATATATCCTCTGTCCCGGTAACATGGGTTTCAGCGCAGTTTAGTCTTTTCAACCTTTGTTTGAGAGATAAAAGTGGCTTTTTTTCGTGGAATTCTAGATTTTAGGCCAAATTCCTGCAGTCTGCGGTAAACTGTCTTTGCACTTAACTTCACATTGCAATTTCATCTTGTATACACCCAGATGATTATCTTCTGTCATGTAGGAACAGCCTCTTAATTCTTTTATCATCACTTGCTGTTGTGCACCTTTTCCTGCCTTTTACCAGTGTGTAGCGACTGAGTCTCCTTATACCTCTTCAAAAACTTAGAAATGCCACCTTTGGTTAATTTTCCACCAATTTTTCTTCCAATTTCTTTATAACTGTAGCCTTGTTCACTTAATAATACTATTTTACATGGCTTTCTGGGCAACGAGTCAACTCTTTGCATCAGTGGTGAAATGTAAAATTTGTTACTACCGGTTCTGTAGTGAGGTTCTTAAGACTCTTCTTAAGGTTCTACAATCTTAAGAGGTTGCAGAAAGAAATGCTTTTAAAAGCCTCTGATGATCGCAGCTGAGCTGTGAGATCATCAGAGGCTTTTTTTTTTTTTTTTTACTTTTAAAAGCATTTTTTCGGTCAAAGAGATTGTAGAAAAAATGTTTTTAAAAATAATTTTAAAAAAGCCTCTGATGATCATGCGGCTCAGCTGGGCATGGAGGGGTGCAGGGATTTTTGCTCCCGGTTTTCCAAACCACCCGCCTCCATTGTGGAATTTGGGGGTTCTTCGAACTGCACCGAATCTTAGCTAGAGGTTCTCCTGAATCTCTGCAAACCTCCAGCAGCCTGCTTATACTTCATTCCCAAACTAATTGGTTGGTCCGTTGACTTTTTTTCTGTTCTCCTTAGATAAATAAGTGGTGATATTTACCTCCAAGTGACATATAACTGTCTTAGTTATCTTTCATCAAAATGCACCAGCTTTTAAAAATAAAAACAAAAAGTCTCAGATGATCATGCGGCTCAACTGGGCATGGAGGCGGGCAGGGATTTTTGCTACCGGTTCTCCGAACCACCCACTGCCATCGCTACCGGATCGGGCGATCCGGTCTGAACTGGGAGCATTTCACCCCTGCTGTGGATCAGCTTTTAGATGATGAATTATAGATCTAATAGAAAAGAAAAGTAAACAACCCAGTCTAATTGCAAAGCTTTGGGCTCAAGTCTTCTTAATCACTCCAGGATTCAGAAATCTTTCTCCTCCCCTCCCACAAGCAAGTTGTAGATTTTTGTCGCTCGCAACTGATTCGAATCAACTCACAATATTACTTTCACCCAACGGTATCAAAGCAAGTTGATTGAAAATAGATAAATAACACCAACAATGTAATTCTTGAGTGTGTGGGAAGGTTGCAGTGTGGCAGCGGTGGGGTGTGTGTGAACTTAATGGACAACCTTGTTTTAGTGATCATTCTATTTTTGTTTTACATTGGCTGGGATGTCTTTCTCGTGTATTGTAATCAAAATGCCAGGCCTAAAGCAAAATTCATCACTGGTACGTAAACTTATTAAGCAAAACGTAATTAGAATGTCACTGAAGGAATACAGAAAAAATACACATCTGGTTGTCACTTGTGTTTCCTTCTTCATGCCACCTCGTGTGCTTCTAGATTAATAAGGAGTTTCAAAGTAAACAAATTCCTGTCCACAATTACAAGCAGGATGTGATAGAGGAGAGGAGAGGCCTTACCAATTAGTCCATCCTTAGATATTGAAATTTCATGCTGTTTTTAATGGGAAGATTTTGTTGTAGTCTGTCAGCAGCCTGCGGAGCTGGCAGAGGAGTCAGACAGCAATGAGGCTGAGGAAGAACATGGGCCGGTCCTGGAGGCTGGCGTAGGTCTGGATGAGAGCTTTGCGTCAGAGGCAGAGATGGGGCCAGGGCCATTTGGGAGTGATGTGCGGACTCTGGAGCCTCCAGAGTCAGACATCAGAGAGGCAGAGGAACAGGAGGAGCCTGTTCCTAATGCACGTATGAGAAGAGCTGCCAGAAGGCAAGAGCAGCTAAAGCAAAAAGGATGACTCAGGAGTAAGGCCAAGAGATGATTGGCCCCTCCCAGAAGGCTTAAAAGATCAGCAATGGCTCTTGGGTTCTTTGTCAGAAAACAACGTTGATAGATTTGCTTCTTGTCTTGCTGAATTTATTTCTTGTCAGCGACTTCTGCTCCTGAACTTTTGCCAAGAAAAGCCTTTGGCAGGTTGCCTAATTAGACCGAGGTTGGTTATAAGGCTGAAGAATTTGTGTTATGAAGAATTTGTTTTGAATTAGTTTGGACTACTCTGAGAATGAGTTAATTCTCAGCTGTTCTAATAAAGTCTGTTTGTTTTCGAACTGATTGTGTCCGATAATACCTACTTGGGCCTGGTTCACAACAGGTTTATATCCCCATTCTGAATACACCGTGAATTATAAATCTGTTTTGTTGAAACATGCAACATGAAGTCGAGAGATTTCTTATTGGGATTAATGCCTGGGCGTATGAATCCATCATACTTAGACACAAAGAGATCCCTAATTTAGTCACTGAATTTATA
>JAUDYJ010000004.1:125746194-125812836 GCA_030761175.1 Masticophis lateralis
TTATAGTGTGGTGACCAAAACTGGATGCAGTACTCTAGGCTTGGTCTTACTAAAGCTTTATAGAGTGGTATCTTTATAGAGTGGTCACTTCTATTAGGTATCTGACTGACGTCAGTGGGAAACAGCATGCTAGACCAGTCCATCTCCTGATCCAACATTGTTTGCTCATTTTTAAAAATGAATATAGGAAAAAGCACTTTGGTTTCATCAAATTACATTACTTCTTATTTCAGCATTTATATTCTGCATTAGGGATACTCAAGTGCTTGGATCAGGCTGCATTTTATAATACAGCTTGCCTATGGAAACAACAGTATCCCCCAAAACCTACCTACCTGCTATGTTTCCCAAAGCACCTTAGGGCAGAAAAAGAAGAAACAGGTGGAAGATCATTAAAGAGAGATTCAAGCTAGATCTAAGAAAAACTTTCCTGACAATTAGACCAATTAATCAGTGGAACAGCTTGTCTTCAAAAGTTGTGGGTGCTTCATCCCTGGAGATTCCAAGAAGAAATTGGACAGTCATTTGTCTCCTGCCTGAGGAGAAGTTTGGACTAGAAGACCTCCAAGATACCTTACAACTTTGCTATTCTATTAATCCCATCCACAGTCTGGGATGTAATTACCAGGACATTTCAGTCATTCCATTGAAAGTCTCTTGAGGCTTTAGATGGCATTGTCTAAAACTAAAACCACATTAAATTATCGACTTAAATACACATTTTCAAGTGTTTTCTTGCTTTTAAAAATAAATGCCTGATTTATAGACAAATTTGAACATGCTGGGCCATGCAGTTATAAAATATCTCCTATTTATAACAACTATCCAGAGAATTATGCACAATAGCTTTGTTTTCTCCGCTCGGAGAATAATATTTTTCAAATCCTGGGCTGTGGATCATATGAACTTCTTTCAGAAGCACAGGATTAAAGAGGTAGCCAAGCTCCTCTATCATTCTTAACACCCACCCTCTTATTTTACTACTAGTACAGAGTACAGAGGTTGTACGCTGAGCTTGTCGATCGAAAGGTTGGCAGTTCAGCGGTTTGAATCCCTAGTGCACTGCATAACGGGGTGAGCTCCCATTACTTGTCTCAGCTTTTGCCAACCTAGCAGTTCAAAAGCACATAAAAAAATGCAAGTAGAAAAATAGGGACCATCTTTGGTGGGAAGGTAACAGCATTCCATGCACCTTTGGCGCTTATTCATGCCGGCCACAAGACCACAGAGACATCTTTGGACAGTGCTGGCTCTTCAGCTTTGAAATGGAGATGAGTCCGTTTCCCCCTAGAGCCAGGAAAGAGTAGCACATATGTGCAAGGGGAACCTTTACCTTTAACTTACAGAGATGGTATTCAGCCGGTTTGTACCAGTTTAGGTGAACTGGTAGTAGAGATCACAGGTGGCCCTGCCCACTCACCGCAGCTCTATGCCATCCTATTTTGGCATGTTTTCGAGGCTGGGTGCATGCATGGAAGATGTGCGAGCTAGCAGAGCACATGCATGGAAGACTGGGAATGTTAAGGATATTGTTGCTGTGCTTATAGCTAGCAGAGTATAGTGCACAGAGAAAACGTTGCTGAGAGCAATGAGATAGGAGATACGTACAAACTGGTGTTATCAAAAGTTTTCTTTATAGTGGAAAATAAACAATCTCGTAGTCTTCTAAACAGTCCAAGTCTTTACCGGTTAAATCCAAAAAGCTTCTTACCAAACAAACAATAGTTGGTTCACTCTGGTTCACAAACCCCGGATGGTAGCAGATCCACCCACACATGCGATGATAGCAGCTTATCATCAACTGAATACATTACAGTACCTTTCTTAAATACGTTGCTAAATTACAACTAATTATAGCATGACTCAACATTACAGCATGATGCAGCATTCAAACTTAAAGTCACAGAACACATATATTGCCTGGACAATCTGTTAGGCCCAAATCATATCCTAACAGGGCACATGTACGAAAGGTACACATACACACAAAGCATGCATGCGTGCGGTGAACCAGTGGTAAGAATATTGGAAACCCACTGCTGTACTAGCAACATAGCCAGTTCAAACTTTACTTCTACCTAAGCAAGTCCTGCAGAACAGATCAATGTGTTCTGTTGTGGCCCCGTCCTCTGAGCCTATCCCATTGGAGGAAGGAAGCTCTGAGCAGGAGGAAGAGGAGCCAGCCAGATCTCCCAGCCCCCCCCCCCTCTGGCACCGTCTCAGGTGCCAGCTGAAAGAGAGCCAAGTAGTGGGGAAACAGGTGTCTCAGATGAGAGTGAGAGAGAGACGTCATTCCTGGACGCATGCCAAAGAAGGCGAGAGAAACGATTACTGCAGCTGCGGAGACGTATGAGGGAATAGACCTGAGTCACTGGATTGGAGTCACAGGATCAATGAGTCACTGGACCACACCCAGAGAGACTATATAACAGACAGAGGGGTGGTAATGATCTCTGTGATGAACAAATTATACTATCGGTTAGGCATTGGAGTTTACAAGCTGAAGCTGATCAGAGACTTTGCTGAATATTTGTGGTGTTTTTCTTTCTGTGTACTATTAAAGTCCTTGGCAGACGGTGTGCATATCGCTGCCAAGTTTGAGATAAGAACTGTGGAGTGTGCCAAGTGCTTCTTAACCCTCGACTGGCTGTGTTTTTGTGGGTTTCTGAAGGGGGGGACAGATCAGTGTTCCATCAAAAACACCACATAAGCAAAGGAGGAATTGCTTAAATTCCATTTTTGGCATGTGCTGTGAGATCAACTCAATCAAAATGACAGCATCTCCTGAAGGAGAGAAAAAAAAATGTCAATCAAAGAATCCAACTCTCTTGACTGAATCCATCACAGCGTTCAGAAGACTTTCAGAGGTGCTTGATCTATTTAAAAAAGAGAAGTCCAGAAAGAAAATGACTGATCCAGTATCTAATCCATTAGAGTTCTGTCATTGATATAGACAAACTAGCAGAAAGCCAAGGATGGATTTTCATGTTGGTAACGGTTTTTCACTTAGGAAAAAAAAAATACCCAGGTTCAAAAATAGATTATCCCCCATTTACAAAGATTCCTTAGTCATGTTGAAAATATTTTTGCTAACCAGTCATACCAAGGGACATAATTATGAAACTTCTTCTCAATCCTCATGGTCCCTACAATTCTTTGAAATACTATACTGGGTGGAATATATAATTGTATAGTTTAAATCTTGTTGGTCTTTGACTATTTATTTCACTGCCATTTTGTTGTCCACATACAAAGTGCTGCGTTCAGTGACAACAGTTATCTATTTACAATACGAGCCAGGAGTTAAAACTCTCACAAAAATGAAGAAAAGGCTATTTGACTCCCAGTGACTTTGGACAGCTTGCATTTTAAAAGAAGAAAACATGAAAATGAAAAAAGAAAAAAAGAAAAGACATGCACATCTGGAACGGTCAACAGTCCCAATATTCTATCCAGAAAAAGAAACTCTTAAGACATTTTTTTTTTCCTCCAAGAGTATACTTTACTGAAAAGCCATTGGGTACAAGAAGTAGCAAAGCCAGATCTAACGTTTTGTCCACGAAAAACATAAGTTAAATTCCACTCACCTCACCCTCCCCGCCCTCCCATTGTTCTTTATCCACCAGTCGGTTTTACCTGAGTTGTTTTGAGAATGATCTGTCTGCCTCAGACTTTGAGCTGATGACCTAGACCCATCTATGGCATGTATGCCACAGGTGACACACAGAGCCCTTTCTGTGGGCATGGGAGCTGTCACCCCAGTTCAGTTCTACTGCGTGCACCTCCTGCCAGCCAGCTGATCGTCGGGTTCTACCACACATGCAGGAGGAGGTGGGGTGTGTGTGTGAGGGGTGGAGTGCATACAGGGGGCGCACCCACATGCACAGAGGGTGGGGGGTATGCGGGGGCTGTGTGAGCATTGAATTTTGGGGGTTTGGGCGCACGTGTGCTCTTTGGGCACTCGGTCCGGAAGAGGTTAGCTATCACTGACCTAGACTTAAAATAACTTTATTATCACTTTGAATGTACACTAATCAGCATACATTAAAATGAAATTTCCTTGCATACAGCTCTCAAAGGGTTACCACCTCCAATATACACTACATAAACATGACAAAATAAACAACAAACAAACAAACAAATAAATAAATACAAAAATATGCAGATACCTACATATATTCTATGACACAGAGGAATAACACAATCTAGTTCAGATGTATACATGTACGTGGTGAGAAAAACGAATCTTGTGAGTTTACCAGATGGATGGCATTTAGGTAACAAAGCCTATAGTCCTGCTAGAAATACTTCAAAACCTCCTCCCAGAGGGGAGCAACAGAAACAGACGGTGAAGTGGGTGTATGGGCTCTCTAACAATGCTTTGTACTCTAAGCACATAGCGCTTATAAGCAGTATTTTGAATGACGGGAAGCGAGCTTCCTATAATCTTCTCCACTGTCCCCACCACTCTCTGTAAGGACTTTCTATTTGAATCACTGCTGCCACCAAACCAAACAGGGATGCAGTTTGTTAAAACACTCTCAATCGTGCCTTCTGGCCAGGACAGAAGTAAAAAGATGTGTTGTATTCCAAAGTTTCCTTCCCAAATGATTATTACCTTCCCTCTCCCTCTGCCATTATTATTGTCTGGTTGCAAGCAGGCTGCATAGGAAGTCAGCCATAACAGGAATAAAGCTTTTTAAAAAAACAACCCAAAAGATTCTTGACAGTACCCTAACACCAGCCCCTGGGATCAAAGCCAAGTAAATAGGAACTCTCTGGATCTTCTGCAGATGTTCTTCTAAAGAGCAAAGACCACAATATAGAAGCTTCCCTTCTCATACTATGATTCGGCTTACTAGTTCATAAATATAGTTGCTCCTGGTGAAAGTCTCAACATTAAGAAAACTAAGATCATGGTTCCTAGCCCTCTCAATTTCTGGCAAATTGAAACTTTGCGACAAGCAACAACAATGGAGAAAGTCCTATTTAACTCAGAAGGTTTCTTCCTAATTAACAGACACAAGACATCTGGATCCTGCTTCCCTCTTCCCTCTTCCAAGTATTTCAAGTTGAAAAATCGCCTGGCATTCAACAGCAAGGTATAGTTTTGTATGCTGAGCAAGTGGCATCAATCACTGTCTTTTTTGGAAGAGGTCATTGATGCTGCGATTCTTGCATTCCATGGGCAATTGGAGGAATGAACTGTCCAACCTTTAAGACAGAACTGTATTTTTTAAAATATATATCTTTGTGTGCACATGTATATACTTTGTAGATATACTAGTGAGCATACCTAAGCAGGTATCTCCTATCCAAGTATTAAACAAGTTTGACTGACTGCTTACCTTTTGTGAAAACCATAGAAATTGAAGGGTTTATTCCGCTTACTGGAGTACAATAAAGACTTCCTGAAGCTGACCTCAATTCCTGGTGACTACATGGGGATGTCCAAGGTTGTTTGTTTGATTGATTTTTGAGGCCATCCATCGCCCCAAGACTCTGAGTAGCTCAGAGTGTTAGAAGTAAGAAAAACCAGAAAGCAGTAACAGTAACAGCAAAGATCACACACATCCAGATGAAATCAAATACTTAATTGAATTCAGCTCCACAAGGGCTTAACACAATACCTGGAGAACAATCAAGTGTCTAGAAACTCTTTCAACATTACCAGAGGGTAGGTGTTGTGACAGAGAAGGCACACTTCCATACATTTTTTTTTTGGCTTGCCCCTTCCACGTCAAAATGGAAATCTCTCCAAAACAATAATTAGAACATAGTGCCAAGCTGATGAACACAACCAAATCTATCACATCTGAGAACGAGCCAATCTCCTAATGCAAAACTTTATTGAGTACATCGTTTTGGCACAAATGAGGGCAAAACCAGTTCTAACCAATTTTCACACAAACCTACATAATTAAAGTAAAGATTCCCCCTCCCCCTATTATACCAGGTCACATTGTCCAGTTGAATCTCATGATATTGTTATGAGAAAGTCTTTCAACTCTGGCAAGCACCTACCAAAGTGTCCTTGGTTCTCACAGCTGTCTTCTTGATATCTGGAGACTACATTCCATCTCACTCTTCCCTCCCACCCCTGGTTTGATGGAAAGCTGAGAAGTGATAATGGTTGCAACAGCAAAAGCACAATTCAAAACTTGACACATAGAACATCATCAAAGTTGGAAGAAACCTTGGAGGTCTTCTAGTCCAACCCCATGCTCGAGCAGAAGGCCCTATGTCATTCGAAACAAATAGCTGTCCAGTCTCTTCATGAAAACATCCAGTGATGGAGCACCCATAATTTCTGGTGGAAAGCTGTTCCACTGGTTAATTGTTCTCACTGTTAGGAAGTTTCTCCTCAGTTCTAGGTTGATTCTCTCCTTGATTAATTTTCATCCATTGCTACTTGGCGTGTGTGTGTGTGTGTGTGTGTGTGTGTGTGTGTGTGTGTGTGTGTGTTTTACTGAGACAGCTTCCGCTACGGGCAACATGTAAATTTATTGGCATTCATATGTGTTTCTCTTTTTAAAACATCATGATTAAAAAAAAATCTAATGCAGTAAAAAGTACATGTGACAAAAAAGAGAGAAAATGGAAAAAAGAAAGAAAGAAAAGGAACGAAAAGAAAAGAAAAGAAAACATACCCTTCCTTCTGTGGAGCAATTCTCCCCTTCATTTTCAGGTATTATTTAATGAATATTTATGTCAACCATCTCATTGATATGGCGACTCTAGGCAGCCTGTAACATAATAAAAAGTTTAAAAAAGGTAATACAAGGCAATTAAAATTAAGAGAGTTAAATAGTAAAGCTAAAAACAAGACAATTGTTATTCGTTTATTACATTTTTATATTATACCCTCATTCTTTCCCCCATCCTCTTTGATCCCTTCTAAATTCCAAATAAAGCCATCATAATTTTTGTCATTTTCTTCTATAGGTTTTGCAGTCTTTCTAAAAAGTCTATCGTTTTCCCATTTCCGTAGTAGAGGTCTCATTTCAGTATAATTATATGAAGCAATCTTGGCCACCCCATAATAGGTGTTACAGTCAAGGCATTGTTAGATTTTCCATTTGTTTATTAAGACAAGGAAAAATTCCCCAGCTGGTCCTTCAACATTCAAAAGATAGGCCTGGATAGCTATGGAAGAAGAGCTTCAGTTGTAGACTTAAGATCACATGGGAAATTTTCTTATAGTGTTTTGATTTTTTTAAAAAAAAAACATATATATAAGCATGTTAAAAGAGGAGAAAGGAACGCTTCAAAATAAAAACCTAGTTCAGATTTCCTTCCTTCCTTCCTTCCTTCCTTCCTTCCTTCCTTCCTTCCTTCCTTCCTTCCTTCCTTCCTTCCTTCCTTCCCTCCCTCTTTCTCCCTCTTTCCTCCCTCCCTTCCTTCTCTCTTTTCCTCTCTTTCTTTCTTCCCTCCTCCCTCCCTCCCTTTCCTATTTTTCTATTCTCTCCCTCCCTCCCTCCCTCCCTCCCTTCTTTTTCCCTCCCTCTTTCCCTCCCTCACTCTTTCTCTCCTTCCTTCCTTCCTTCCTTCCTTCCTTCCTTCCTTCCTTCCTTCCTTCCTTCCTTCCTTTTTCTTTCCAAAGTATTTCATACAATAACCCAATGCTTAAACATAGATTTCTAAGCATCTAAGCATTGGAGAGGGCTGGTCTAAGTTTGCCATTAAGAAGTTGAACAATAGGAAATACACATTTTTCAATTTTGTGGAGCCCTCCCCCCCTCATTTCAATCTGGCTTCCTACTGTTTGATACTTTTAAATCTCTCTTTTTCTCTTTCTCTTCTTCCTTCAACCTGATTACATATCTCCAATATAGTTGGATCTCCCTATTGTTTAATCGGTTTGTTGTGTAATGCACCCCAGAGTGTCACCAATAGCTGGATGTTAATAACAGCTGTCTGGGATGAGGTGGTGGCAGGAAGTTCATTTTCATACGGGGAATTTTCTCTAGGGAGCCTGAAAGCTTACTCAACTCTTTCTGGCTGTTATTTGTTCTTAAGACAGGGGTTAAAGACATTCATTTTCCCCTAATCTATTCCTAAAGAAAGCTGGCAAAGAACTTACCGTACTGTGCACCATGGAGAATTAAATATAGGGAATCATAAGTTCTTTATAAGTTGGCATGCCTGGCTCACATTCTGATGAGGAGGGGAAAAAAATCAATTCCCTGCTTCCCAAAAACTCTCTTGGGGGCAGGCGGATCGCTTCACTGACTTCCTGTCTGCCATGTCCCTTTGTGTGATGACAAACAGAACTGGAACTGACATCACAGAACACAATTTGTGAGCTAAAATAAGCCACGTTTCTCCTTTTTCTTCTCTTTCATCATGGAAACATAGCCCTCACGTTCGAAATTAGAGGTGCAAAATGATGGATCTGACAGTCCTTCTTTGACTGCTGGAAGCTCTTAATATCAGGATTGGGGATTGCCCAGTGGCAGTGAGTGAGTCATTTTTGGTTGCCCTAATTAGAATATAATAACAGAGTGGGAAGGGACCTTGGAGGTCTTCTAGTCCAACCCCCTGCTTAGGCAGGAAACCCTATACCATTTCAGACAAATGGTTATCCAAACTCTTCTTAAAAACCTCCAGTGTTGGAGCATTCAGAACTTCTGGAGGCAAGTGATTAATTGTTCTCACTGTCAGGAAATTTCTCCTTAATTCCAGGTTGCTTCTCTCCTTGGTTAGTTTCCATCCATTGCTTCTTGTCCTGCCTTCTGGTGCTTTGGAAAATAGGTTGACCCTTCCTCTTTATGACAACACCTCTGTTCCAAGATATTGGAAGACTGCTATCATGTCTCCCCTGGTCCTTCTTTTCATTAAACTAGACATACCGAATTCCAGCAACCGTTCTTCCTATGTTTTAGCCTCCAGTCCCCTAATCCTCTTTGTTGCTCTTCTCTGCACTCTTTCTAGAGTCTCAATATCTTTGGTGGTAACTAAAACTGGATGCAATATTCCAAGTGTGGTCTTATCAAGGCATTATAAAGTGTTATTAACCCTTCATGTGATCTAGTTTCTAGGAGGTTACCCCCAAGTTAGTTTACTTATATCGTGTGTGTCGTAGCATCAAGTATTTGGAGCAGTTATTTCACTCTGTAAGCAAGTAGTCTGCAGGCTAACCTGGGGAACACACACAAAAAAAAATATCCTAGAGTAAAGCAATCGCAAACAATTTCATAACAGAGTTGGAAGGACATTGGAGGTCTTGTAGCTCAAGCAAGGTACCCTTTCCATCTCCGGACAAATGGTTATCCAATCTCTTCTTTAAAAACCTGTACTGTAATCTGTCAAGATTATTCATGAATTGGCAGAGACATGGTAAAAAGGTCAGCCAATGAATAGGAATAGCAACTAAGTCAGCCAATTGGGTGGTGAGACAGGCTGGAGCCAGGGTGTTTCTTAGTCTGCAGCTTCTGAGTCTGTGCAGAGAATTGAAACTGAAATCAGAGTGTGAACTTGTCTGCTGATCTGCTCTGCTGAAATGAAACTAACTAACTCTCTCCTGCCTTGTGTTGTAACTGCTTACGTTGAAGAATCTATATTGGTATTGTAAATACATCATCTATTATTATGTATGTAAAGAAGTTAATGAATCCAGCTGAATCAGTTATTTGTGTGTGCTTCTGGATTTGATTTTTGCAAGAAACTCTGACATAATCTTAGAATTTAGAATAACGAAGTTGGAAGGGACCTTGGAGGCAGGAAACTTTACACCACTTCAGACAAATGGTTGTCTAGTCTCTTCTTAAAACCTTCCAGTGTATTTCTATACTGAATTGTACAGTACAATGCAGAAATATAAAACATACAACATATGTTCTGTACTGTAGCAAGGAAACAGCATGGATATTTTATAGATAAAATTAGATCAGTCCTCCATAAGTGATTTAGAATACTGATCAAACCTCACCTTGGGCAAGATTTATCTTTAGGGCACAGGTCATTTAAAAAAAAAACTAAGCCAGTTTGAACTTGCTTCATAGTTGGAAGGGAGATTACAGGAATTCCTATAGGCTACACTAAGACAGCAAGGGTTCCAAATTATTGCCAAAAATCACTGCAAAGATATTACTTGAACTTCTAAATGAAGACATCTTAGTTATATACATCTTTCTGAAAATGCAGTAATACTAGCAATAGCCCTTAGACTTATATACCTCTTCATAGTGCTATACATCATTCTCTGAGCCGCTTACAGAGTCAAGCTGTTGCCCCCAACAATCTGGGTCCTCATTTTACCAACCTCGGAAGGATGGAAGACTGAGTCAACCTTGAGCTGGTCAGGATCGGACTCCTGGCAGTGGGCAGAGTTAGCCTGCAATACCGCATTCTAATTTTGGGAGAAAAAGATAAGGAAAGTTATATGTAAGTGAGAAAAGTGGGGGAGGGAAGGGAATGGGAAGAGGAAGAGGAAAAGGAAGGGAAAGGAGAAGGGAAAACCATGGGAAGGAAGGGGAAGGGGAAGGGAGTGGAGAGAAGAGAAGAGAAGAGAAGAGAAGAGAAGAGAAGAGAAGAGAAGAGAAGAGAAGAGAAGAGAAGAGAAGAGAAGAGAAGAGAAGGGAAAATGGGAGAGGAGAGGAGAGGAGAGGAGAGGAGAGGAGAGGAGAGGAGAGGAGAGGAGAGGAGAGGAGAGGAGAGGAGAGGAGAGGAGAGGAGAGGAGATCCATGGGAAGGGAAGGGAAGGGAAGGGAAGGGAAGGGAACATTTTTAGGTGCCATTATGATTCTTTGAGATTTTAGAGACCACAATGTTTCATAGCGCTCCCTTTTAATCAGCTGTTTCAACATCAAAGGCATATTAAGTCTATTTTTATCCAGATTATTATCAGAAAACAGGAGGGTTTTTTCTGTTCGTTTATTTTTAATTTGAGTCTGGGCATGGCTGCATCCAGAGCCTAATTTAATCCACAAAAACATTGTTTAGAGTTGTATCTGTTGAACAGTTGCCCTTTTCTCTTGCCTGTACCAGAAGTCCAAAATGGAATTAGGAAGCAGGTTTTATGTTGGAAAATAAATCTTTGTAATTTATTACTGAAACATCAAGTCTTGTTTTCCTTCCAACCAGAATCAAATATTCAGATTCACACCTCTCTCTGTGTGTGACTGTACATTTTTCACATTTCATAGTTTTTGGACCATTTTATGGTCACGGAATGATCTCTAAACCTCGGATCGTAGGAAGCACAAAAATGCAAGAGCCCAGCTAGACTAGATCACAGCACCACTTAATTCTGCAAAGAAGGGCAGAAAGTCGCACTTCCAATTAATACATGAAGTTAAATTCAATTATAATTGAAATTAGGCTGTGATTAATACATAGCTCATGCCAATGTTCATAATTAAAAAAAAAAGTTATGTCGATGCTGAAAATGTTCATGTTGAACAAGAATCCATGGCAGCTGATTTGGAAAATTTTTTTTTAGAAAAATGAACCTTTCTGTGTGGCATCCAGTTTTGATGGCCACTATATATATAAAAAAGACCAGAACTTCGCCAAAACTGAACACTTCAACAACAGAATAATCAGAGAAGCCATTGAGATAGAAAAACGCCCACACAGCATGAATAAACGAGATGATACCTCCCGCCTACCAGCCATTTGGAAATCTGCCGTTATTGACAAATGAGTCCCTAACATGAGGAATGACACCAGACCCACACTCACAAGAGCCACACAGAATGTCACCACCACACATCCACGCAGAAAGCAGACTCAAACCCACACTGATAATGAAGCACGACCACGGACCAGAAGCCAGACCGCAGCTGCATCATTAGCCACTTTAAACCCCTCCAATCCATACATGAAGCAGACTGACACCCACCATGAAGAGGTAATGCGGCCACAAACATGAAGCCAAACAACAGCAATGCAGCTCACCAGCTCAAATCCTCCCTGCAACTCAGAATAACCCAAGCACAACCAAGCCCCCACTAAACAGAACACACCCCCGGCCAATCAGAACACAACCAACCCCCCATCCAATCAGAACACACCTCCACCCAATCAGAACACAGCCAACCCCCCATCCAATCAGAGCACAGCCAAGCTCCCAACCAATCAGAACACACCTCCATCCAATCAGAACACAGCCAAGCTCCCACCCAATCAGTTCACACCCCCACTAGCAGTTAAAAGGAAGAAACAGCTGCAATCTCACATTGCTCCTGGAAGCACGAAGCCGAAGACACAAATGAAGCACGAAGCACGAAGCCTGAAGATGACAAATGAGACTTCATCAAAACATCGCCAAGACACTTCCAATTTTACGCGGGAGAAGACCCAAATAACCAAAGACCTACATATATGTGTGTGTGTGTGTCTGTGTTTGTGTGTGTCTGTGTATGTGTCTCTCTCTCTCTGTGTGTGTGTGTCTGTGTGTGTGTGTTGAGACTCTAGTAAGAATGCAGAAAAGGGTAACAAAAATTATTAGGGGACTGGAGCATAAAACATATGAAGAAGAGTTGCAGGAATTGGGTAGGTCTAGTTTAAGGAAACTGACAGAAAGCCACTTGAAGAGACTAGAAGCATTTGAAATGTGGATTTACAGACAGTTGTTATGTATAAACTGGGTTGACAAAATCAGAAATGAGGAGGTGATAAACCACCTGGAAAAGCCAAGGGAAATCATCAAAGCCATTAAACAGCGAACGTTAGAATATTTTGGGCATGTGATGTGATACCTGGAAATATACGGCATCCTTCACTTGATCCTCCAAGGAAAGATTGAAGGCAAACAAGGTCCAGGAAGAAGAAGAACATCATGGCTTCAGAATTAAGAGATTGGTTTGGACAAAACTCAGCAACACCTTTTTTAAAAAAATTTGATTTATATGCCACCCTTCTCTGGAGACTCAGGGCGGCTTACAATGCATTAAGCAATAGCCTTCATACTTTTGTACATTTATACAAAGTCAGCTTATTGCCCCCATAAACTGGGTCCTCAATTTACCCACTTTAGAAAGGATGGAAGGCTGAGTCGACCTTGAGCCTGGCTAGGATTGAACTCGCAGAAATTGCAGGCAGCTGGATCTTAATTGCTGCCTTTAGTAGGAGGCATTAGCCCCCTACGCTACTCCGGCTTTTACGCTACTCAGGCTCTTACCTACCTTAGAAAGGATGGAAGGCTGAGTCAACCTTGAGCCTAGTGAGATTCGAACTTACAGTAAATGCAGACAGCTGGTGTTAATCACAATGCTTTTAGTCTGCTGAGCTATCCAGGCTCTTTTTGTGCGGCTGTTGATAATAATAGGATCGCCAACCTGATTGCCAACATCCGATGATGGATATGGCACAACAACAAGAAGAAGTTTAAGGAAAAGAAAGATTAGGGGTGACATGATAGACCCCCAATATCTGAGGGTCTGCCACAAAGAACAGAAGGTCAATCTATACACACCTAAAGGCAGACAAGAAGCAACAGATGGAAATTAATCAAGTAGAGGAGCGACCTAGAATTAGGGAGAAGTTTTTAAAGAAGAGATTGGACAACCATTTGTCTGAAATGGTATAGGGCTTCCTGCCTGAGGAGGAGGTTAGTCTAGAAGACCTCCAAGGTCCCTTCCAACTCTGTTATTCTGGTATGATTGCATGGGTTCTGCCATAGACAGTAGCCACTGTCCATGCTTTCCACCATTTTTCCCCCTTACCTGTGAGTCAGTTCTTGACTCCTGGCAATTGCCTGGCCAAGATTCTGTTGTTTCCTTGGCAACGTTTTTCAGAAGCGGTTTGTCATTGCTTCTTTACTAGGTGTGAGAAACAGTGACAAATCAAAGTCACCTAGCTGGCTTCGTAGCTAAGGCAGGACTAGAACTCACAATCTTTCAGTTTCCAGTTTTCAGTTTTTAACCACTGAGCCATCATGCTCTCCCCCCTAGGGATGAAATCTAAAATTCTTCCCTACCAGTTCTGTGGGCGTGGCTTGGAGGGCATGGCAGGGGAAGGATACTGCAAAATTCCATTCCCACCCCACTCCAGGGGAAGGATACTGCAAAATCTCCATTCTATCCCCACTCTAGGGGAAGGATACTGCAAAATCTCCATTCCCACCCCACTCCAGAGGAAGGATACTGCAAAATCTCCATTCCCACCCCACTCCAGGAGAAGGATACTGCAAAATCCCCATTCCCTCCCCACTCCAGGGGAAGGATACTGCAAAATCTCCAGTCCCACCCTACTCCAGGGAAAGGATACTGCAAAATCCCCATTCCCTCCCCACTCTTGGGGGAAGGATATTGCAAAATCTCCATTCCCACCCCACTCTGGGGCCAGCCAGAGGTGGTATTTGCCGGTTCTCCAAGGTACTCAAAGTTTTCGCTACCGGTCCTCCAGAACCTGTCAGAACCTGCTGGATTTCACCCCTGCCTCCCCTCCAGATCTGTATTACCTTCCACCATGTAAACATACAGCCCACCCAATTTTCCCAAAAGAGTGCTCAAAATTGCATGCACACACAGAGAATGATTTCATATTTGCACGTACAATTCTTATTTATATGTGTAAATATGCATCATGATTTTTCCTCCAGAAACACAATACGACTGTTGTGTTTCTTTCAGCTTTCTCACCCCACCAGATTCAGATGCTAGACAGATTCACCAGCAAAATTGGAAAAATCAAAGCGATCCCACTCAGCTAAGCCCAAAAGCAATTCAACCAGAAGATTGGTGGTTAGGCAGAATAAGCGATTCTGCAAAGAAATTCTTCCCAAAAGGCCTATGATTTTCAGAGACGTATTATAAAATCCTGAATACCTGGTGAATAGGTGAAATCTCTTCCTAAAGAATGGGGAAAGCGTGGGGTGAAGCGTTAGGAAGGAGGAGAGGAAAGGGGTTTTTTGGGGGGAGGGGTGGAAATCGATTAGAATGGACAGACTGAGAAGTGAAAAATGGAGAGATGCTCAGAAAGAAAGCAGATCAGATCAAAAAGCAAAGAGCAAATGAGCAGAAAAGCAACAGAAAACCCTCAAACAGGCAAGTCACGTGTAAAGAGGCCAAGAGAATAGCTCCAGGCCAAAAGCCAGCAACAATAGACTAGGAATATGATCATGCTTCATCTAACAATGGCAACACTCTGCTATGCAATTAGAGGGGGAAAAAATACCAAATGACTTGTATTTAGCATGCGTTGTTCGACTTTTCATACTATCGAGCGTTCAACAACTAACATGGGAGGCTTTAGAGGCAACAATTTGCAATGGACAATGTCCAGTGACAATCTTTGCTGCAGGAAGAAGGCCCAGACTGACAGAGAGGGAAAACGAGAATCATATGGAATTGGAACCTGACTTTTCCTCTCCAGTAAAGCTGTAGGAAATTCTCCTTAAAAGCTTCGGGCTGCTGGGAACTCATGTCCAGACATCTGTGTGCAGCACACAGCAAACAAGGGGCTGTAGTTAAACCATCTGCCCAAAATAAGCTAACTACAAGTTCTCTGACGTTGGAAAGAGGATTTAGGAGGCAGTTGATGCATTCAAATGGATGTGTGGATGGATGGATGGAGGGAGGGAGGGAGGGAGGGAAGGAAGGAAGGAAGGAAGGAAGGAAGGAAGGAAGGAAGGAAGGAAGGCAGGCAGGCAAGGAGGAGGAGGGAGGGAGGGAGGAGGAGGGAGAGGGAGGGAGGGAGGGAGGGAAGGAGGGGAGAGGGAAGGAAGAGGAGGAGGAAGGAAGGAGGTTTTTTCATAAGTGCTTTTTTCCAATAACCATTCAATTGGTACCACTATATCAAATGTTTAACATACAAAAAAAAACAGTTTTTCTATTTAAAAAAAATAATAATTTATATGCTGCCCTTCTCTGAAGACTCAGGGCGGCTTACAATGTGTTAAGCAGTAGCCTTCATACTTTTGTATATACCTGCTTAGTAGGGCTTTCGCCCCCCTCCCCCAAGCGGTGTTCTTTTTTATACAAATTTATACATATACATAAATATATACAAATTTATACATATTCCAGCAGATTGACATTCTTGTAATTTTTATTCCAATGTATAGACTTTATTCCAATGTCTTATACTCTGGAGAAAAGAAAGAAAAAAAGAGAGAAAGAATGGAAGAGAGAGAGAGAGAGACAGAGAGACAGAGAGAGGAAGGAAGGAAGGAAGGAAGGAAGGAAGGAAGGAAGGAAGGAAGGAAGGAAGGAAGGAAGGAAAAGAAAGAGAGAGAGAGAGACAGAGAGAGGAAGGAAGGAAGGAAGGAAGGAAGGAAGGAAGGAAGGAAGGAAGGAAGGAAGGAAGGAAGGAAGGAAGGAAGGAAGGGAAAGAGAGAGAAAGAGAAAGAGAAAAGGGAAGGAGGGAGGAAGAAAGGAAGGATATTTTTCATAAGTGCTTTTTTTCAATAGCCATTCCCATTTTACCCACGTGCATATGTGGCAAAGAAAAGAGAAGTAACAGAAAGAAAAATGAGAGCATTTTTAAAAGTTATCCACAGTTCTGGATACTGCTTAGCAATAAGGGATGAAACTACTTCAGCAGGAAAAAGGTGAAATGAAAGTCACTTGTTAGAGTTGGCTAGAGCTTCTTCATGCCATCTGCTAGCTTTGGAACCAGATCCAAAGAAATAACAGCAATAATAACAAAAATAGAAATAAAACATGTAGTTCAGGGTCAAATTTGGGGAGGGGGAGGGGGAATGGACGTGAGGCTTTCTGAAGCAATCTTTTCAGTGTCCTACAATCTGAATCTTCAGAGAAAGGGCTTAAGACTTGTGAACTTTCACAGTAGGGGTAGGGAATATTTAGAAATATTGGTGCTAACAATGTTCCCAAACCAGGAAAAATATGGTTAAATTGGAAGGAGTAAAGGAAAGTTTGTAAGTTGCTCACACTAACAAGGTTGGGGAGCCCATAGTCCTTCAGGCCTCATTACACACTGATTCCCACCAGGTTTAGTTAATGATGATTGAACAAGAAACCCAAAAACTTCTGGAATCTTTTAGTCGCTCATCTGCAATCTGCAGAACACGCTTAACTGTTGTGATAAAATGATGTGATTTTTAAAGGTAAGTCAATTCGTAGACCCTTAGTAATACTTCTGGAAGAAAACGAGGCCATTTTGTTTATTCTTGGAGTTGCTGTAGTTGTTTTGGTCCTCCTCGTTTTAAATATCCAGATAATTCTGGAATAAAGATTATTTGCAAAGCAATTGTTGCCTTTATAAGCTCGTTGCCTAATAGCGTCTTCATCTTCATAGAAATAAAAATTCAAAGTTAATCTTATTGCAGTGAGATCGTTATATGCACGAAAATGGTAAAGGACTGGATTGTAAATGCACATTTGGAACTTTGTGGGACAAAGTTGGTTGTCCCAAAAGGATTGGTTAGAGAGGGGAAGATTTAGGATAGACATGTATCAGTTAGAAAAAAAAAACACATTTTCTCATTCATTTTATTTTCCAAATGGTAAATCCTCTGTTTTCTGGGTCCACAGAGCTATTTGGAAAGGTTAGTTTTAAATATTGAGATGAGAAGAAGGGGAAGGGGAAGGGGAAAGGGAAGGGGAAGGGGAAGAAGAAGGAGAAGGAGAAGGGCAGGAAAGGAAAAGAACATACAAGGGGAAGGGAAGGGAAGGGAAGGGAAGGGAAGGGAAGGGAAAGAGGGGGAAGTAAATAGATAAAGAAGGAAAGGAAAGGAAAGGACATAAATGGATGAAGAAAGAAAGGAAGGGAAGGGAAGGGAAGGGAAGGGAAGGGAAGGGAAGGGAAGGGAAGGGAAGGGAAGGGAAGGGAAGGGAAGGAAAGGAAAGGAAGGGAAGGGAAAGGAAAGGAAAGGAAAGGAAAGGAAAGGAAAGGAAAGGAAAGGAAAGGAAAGGAAAGGAAAGGAAAGGAAAGGAAAGGAAAGGAAAGGAAAGGAAAGGAAAGGAGTTAATGGGGATAAAAGACAAGGAAAGTGATGGGAAGGGGAAGGAAAGATGAAAGATGAAGGGAAGGGAAGGGAGAATAAAAGAGGAAGGGAAGAGAAGTTCATGGGGATAAAAGACAAGGAAGAGAAAGGGAAAGGGAAAAGGGAAAGAAGAATAAAACTTTTTCTACAGAGAACAAATAGAATGCCACAGATGTTGTCGAGTGGATAAAATGTCCAGCCTGAAATGACACTCTCTAAAGTAGCAATAAGAATAAAATGACAGGATTCCCAGCTGAACGATGAAACAGCCCATCTGAAGAGCCAAATGACAGCTTGCCAGCTAGACGGAGAGCATGTCCAGGTTCGGAATGATAGTTTTCATAGTGAAATGCTGGTGGCAAAACTCTGCAGAGAGCGCGTAGCAACAGGTAATGACCACAGAATAAAGGTGTTTGCAATGAAGGATCGCTGTGTAATCAACCTTCTCAAAGTAACATGACAACGTCAGAACTGGAGTCACAACCCCCATGGTGGCCTCAATGAAATAACAGTTGTCTGAAGAGTCTGAGTAGAGTCCACCATTATTACTGTCATTCTGCTTCTTTCCTTATAATGGAGACTGGGCAACCCCAACTTTTTCTGCTTCTACCAATCCCATTAAAAGTCCAATTGAACTCTCTGGTTAGTTTTTTTTCCTGCTCATGGTTTCCATGAGATCAGCTTTTCATCACCAAGCTGATCAAAGACTCGACTGATTTATTCCTTCTTCTGAAACCACATGTTTGCTTAAAATCTGTAGAGATTTTCCATCATGGTAGACCCAAAAGGTGCCTTTTTTCAGGAGGCAACAGGACTTAATTTTTTTTTCTTTTGAAGACATTTCGCTTCTCATCCAAGAAGCTTCTTCAGCTCTGACAGGATGGTGAGGTGTTAGGGTCATGATTTAATAGCTGAACAGCTGCTGTAAGACTGCAATACTGAAATGATGATGCAATGAGAATGAGTCAGCGGTGTTATTTAACTTATCACTTTAAGAGGCTGTATATATAAGAGAGGCCCTGTCAGAGCATTTTCTCTCTCCATGTGTGTTCCCTGCTGTAGTTGATGATTGATTGCCTGATTTTGCCTAGTACATGTATGTGTATATTCCTTGTATATAAACCACTATTTGAAAGATAATTCTCTGTTTACTGTATTTTGGTCCTGGGTTGTCTCAAAATAGTCACACTGCGTGCACTCTGACATGGAGAATGGAAGGATTTATATTCCTTGCAGACAGCTGGTCATTTGCATCCTTTTAGATGGTCATTGAGGCCACTTGGAGGATTATCTGTATCCTCAGGGTCACCTGAGTGGTGCAAATGGTTCCTGTAGTTTGCAAGTTTTCCTGTGGAAATCCATTCTTACTCCCACACCATTCCAAGGGTGCTCATCCCAAATTGTATAGCTAAAAGTCTGTAGAGATTCTCAGTCATCCAGGTCACGGTTTTCCCAAAGGTGCTTTTTCAGGAAGCAACTGAAAAAAAATGCAGACTACAGGAACCAGGAATACTATGCTCTGCCATCTCTCAACCTCTACTGTATTTTTCTACTGTCTTTTCAATACATGCGCAGAGAGAGAAAGATTCTTCAGTATAATTTAGGAGAAATGAAGATTATTGGCATGCGATGTATTGTACGTTTAAACAGTGTGTGTCTGCTTGTATTCGGTAATTGCTTTTATGGATGATTGAAGTGACATTTGAAAGTGGAAGGAGAGTTATATTGCATTTTGAAAGGGGGGAAAGTAGCATCTGATTTGTGTTGCTTTGATTTGTACCATCATCATTCTCACTAGTTGTCTAAAGAGAAATATGAAGAACAACTACATCTTAGAGATAACATTGTCTTTGCAAGTTCCAAGCAGGTCAATCTCTTTAAATATACCAAGGATACTTCGTCACATCACCAGCTCAACTTCTTTTGTTTACCATCCTAATAATATGCGTTAGCAGAATTACAAAACAGGGTTGGAAGAGATCTTGGAGGTCTTCTAGTTCAACTCCCTGCTTAAAGAGGAGACCCTACACCACTTCAGACAAATAGTTGTCTGATCTATTCTTAAAAACTTCCAATATTGGAGCACTCACAACTTCTGGAGGCAAGTTGTTCCACTGATTAATTGTTCTAACTGTCAGGAAATTTCTCCTTAATTCTAGGTTGGATCTCTCTTTGCTAGTCTTCCATCCATGACTTCTTGTCCTGCCCTCAGGTGCTTTGGACGATAGAAGGACCCCATCCTCTCTATGACAACTGCTCAAGTATTGAAAGGATACTATGATATCAACACTGGTCCTTCTCTTCATAAATTGTTTCAACTTCTGTCCTCAAAATGACGCTATAGAGCACTGCACACCAGAACAACTAGACACAAGGACAGTTTTTCCCCGAATGCCATCACTCTGCTTAACAACTAATTCACACAACACTGTTAAATCATTTACTAAGACTCTATTACTATTATTCTTCTCTTCCTTCCTAGTATCTATCTCTTCTCACTTATGAGTATAACTATGTTGCTTGTATCTTTCAATTTGTATTGCTTTATTTGTTTACAAGTACGATTTGAATAGCTTATTAGTAACCTTGTCTATCACTAAATGTTGTATCTTTTTATTCTTGATGAATGTATTTTATTCTTCTTATGTACACTGAGAGCATATGCACCAAAGACAAATTCCTTGTGTATCCAATCACACTTCCATTCCATTCCATTCCATTCCATTCCATTCCATTCCATTCCATTCCATTCTATTCTATTCTATTCTATTCTATTCTATTCTATTCTATTCTAGATATACCTAGTACCCTAAATCATCCATCATATGCTTTAGCCTTCAACTTCTTCATTATTTTTGTTGTTCTTCTTTTCACTTCCAACATTTTTTGTACTGTGACAGTTCAATATTATAGCTTTTCTTCCTGCCCAAATGAGTTCAAAGTAAGTATTTATAACACATTGATGCACATATAATAACCCCCAAAATCAATATATTGAGTTGTTATGGGTCTTTTAAATTCAGTTTGGGATATTCTAATCAAAAGTTAGGCTATCTAAATTTGCATTTGTAGGTAAAGGAAAGAAACTATGAACCTAATCTTAGCCATCCTTGCAAATTTCCACTTGTTCTAATTTGGTAATATAACTTTCCAATTTTTTTAAAAAGAAATCTGCACCAAATGAAGCAACAGTACTTAGAAATGCACATTATGAAAAATAGCAGCCGCTTCCAGAGTAAACACCTTAAATCAAACTTTCAAAATGGTATTGCGACCTGAAAAAGAAAAAAAGCTGAATGCGAAATTTTAAAAATTAAAATCGTTCCCACATCTGGCAGGGTGGAAGTTGGCAACAACGTCAGTCATTTTAACAGGCTTAATATTCCCTCAAAGCGTGGAGAGGAGAGGTGCGGAAAAATTTAAAACAAGTCACCAATTAAGTAAGAGTCAAAATGTTGATGCAAAGCAAGCACCACAAACATGGGAAAGACAGTAATTTCTTTCCATTCAAAACATAAACATCAAATCAGGAACTCGGTGTATTACTAACGTACCTCACGGTAAGCAGATTCAGCATAGAATAATTCTCCAACTCTAAAAATAACCCCGTAATGCACTCTTTCACTACCTGGCTTCCTCTTTTGATTATAAACAAAATGGAAAACTGTCAAAAGTGTTTCTGATTGCAAATGCTCTGGACAATTTAAAGCAATCAGATGCTCAACAGGATGTCGGGACTAAAAGCTGTCTTTAATTGTGATCACCATGAATATATCTGGAGAGGCCCGTAGATTGTTCCATCATGTGCGAAAGGTATTAAAAACACACGACGTAGAACAATGTTTCCAAGATTACTCTGAGACAGTTATAGAAAAGCTGTCTAAAGCACAGACAGTCAGATAATCAGGCAAAACCAGCCAAAGAGAGGACATAAATCATATCTTCCATCTTCAACCTCTCGACGTAAGTGGCAGCGATTTTTTTTAAAAAAAAAATAATAATCAGAGTGAAAAGGGCTTTACTTGGCAAAGAGAAAAGTTCTTTTTATCTTGGAGATAATAAGTCAGCCATGACTTGATAGCCATGGCAGTCTTTTGAACAGCAAGCCAAGTTTAAATAGGCATCTAAACGTCATGGAGTCTTAAAACAGTCTCAGGTATATCTTTAGTATCAACCCTACTTCTCTTGCTTTGGGCAAAGTTGGTCTAGGTAAAAGCTGTGCTGAAATTCAATTTTTTTTTTAACTACCGGTTCTGTGGACGTGACTTGGTGGGCATGGCAGGGGAAGGATACTGCAAAATCTCCATTCCCACCCCACTCCAGGGGAAGGATACTGCAAAATCTCCATTCCCACCCCACTCCAGGGGAAGGATACTGTGAAATCCCCATTCCCTCCCCACTCCTGGGGGAAGAATATTGCAAAATCTCCATTCCCACCCCACTCCAGGGGAAGGATACTGCAAAATCCCCATTCCCTCCCCGCTCCTGGGGGAAGAATATTGCAAAATCTCCATTCCCACCCCACTGCAGGGGAAGGAGACTGCAAAATCCCCATTCCCTCCTGATCAGCTGGGACTTGGGAGGCAGAGAATAGGTGGGGGCGGGGCCAATCAGAATTTTTACTACCGGTTCTGTGAACTACTCAAAATTTCCACTACTAGTTCTCCAGAACTGGTCAGAACCTGCTGAAACCTATCTCTACTACTACTTTACTACTGATGTAGCTTCTATTCCTATAGCCCCATGATGGCGAACCTATGGCAGACATGCCCAAAGTGGCACACGGAGTGGTGTCCAGCTGTTCATCACGTGAGCATGCATGCCAGAAACCTGGAAGAGTAGCTGGCTGAAAACCAGTAGCCAGTTCAGTTCAGTAGCCAGAACCGTAAATTCATTTTCAGGCACGCGCATATGCCCTGGGCAGCTCTAATTCCAGGTTGCGGCCCAGATATGCACAAGCTTTATTTTCGGCACTTGGTGCCAAAAATGTTCGCCATCATTGCTATAGCCAATTGTCTACATTCTAAGCTCTTTCTTTTTTAAATTTGCCATAGCAGGAAAGTCATCCGAGCATTGAGCTTTAATATGTTTCATGTCATTATTATCTGCTTAAAACTATTATTGTTATCACTACTTCTCCGAAATCCTTCCTTTTCAGCTGCTTCATTAAACATATGATACTTAACATTTTTCCCCCTTGATTTTCTTTTCAGTTCTACATCCTGAATCGGTGCCTGAGCAGAGTTTAGCCCTGACATTAGTATAATTTGTCAAACCAAATTATACCTGAACTGATAAAGCCATCCGGAAAAGTAGCATTTAATTACAGGATCTCCATTCCAGGTAAGGCCCATGGCCTCAAATTGACTGCCAACAATATGATCCTGGCTCTGTGTTCAGTGCACCAGAAATATTGCCAGAATGAAGAGGTACCGTGTTTTACTAATAATAAATGTAGAAAAAGCAGCCAGGTGTGGTGCACGTCCTTTTGGAAAATGGGACAATGGGTAACATTGTACCATATATATCCTGCCAAAAAAGAATAGAATATAGCAGAACAGAATATTGGAATGAAGAATGGGATGAAATGGAACAGAACAGAACAGAGGAGAAGGAGGAGAAGAAGGAGAAGGAGAAGGAGGAGAAGGAGGAGGAGGAGGAGGAGGAGGAGGAGGAGGAGGAGGAGGAGGAGGAGGAGGAGGAGGAGGAGGAGGAGGAGGAGAAGCAGAGAAAGAAAGGAGAAGAATGGAATGGAATGGAATGGAATGGAATGGAACGGAACGGAACGGAACGGAACGGAACAGAGTGGAACGGAACGGAACAGAATGGAACAGACAGAACAGAACAGAACAGAACAGAACAGAACAGAACAGAACATTGGAATGGAATGGAATGGAATGGAATGGAATGGAATGGAATGGAATGGAATGGAATATTCCTTAATGGCCAAGTATGATTGGAAACACAAGGAATTTGTCTACAGTGCATAAACCCTCAGCATAGATGCAAAGCAACAGAGTAAGGATAACCATCATAACGATCCCAACAAGAGGGAGTAGTGGAGTTCAGGCAAGAAGGATAAGGATAATACTTCAGCCATACAACATGAGTGAATATACTTAGACATAACACAGTACTAAGAGGATTAGGTGTTCAGTAGAGTGATGGCACAAGGAAAAAAAAAACTGTGTACTTGTGTCTAGTTGTCTTGGAATCTGATGCCCTATAGTGACAGGGAAGGGTTTCAACTTGTTCAACATTAGAAATGATCCCGTAGATACATACATTTTCTCCAAGTTAAAAGGTAAGAATAACTCGGGGGGTGGGGGGTGGGCACAGGGGTCGGTAGTGGGGGGGGGGGGAGAACCAGTTCGGTAACATCATATCGTTTCCGCTACCAGCTCAGGAGAACCGGGCTGAACCGGGAGGAACCCACCACTGACGAGCAGCGTCCAAACCAATGTATTGAAACTATTGGTTCAGATTCAATATTAGAAGGAATTTCCTGACAGCGGGAATTTCAACCAGTGGAATAAAGAAACAGGTTTGAACAGGAAAATATCCATCTCTAGTCCAGCCCAACTCTCTAATTCTAGACCTTTGTCATCTCATTCAATATTCTGTTTTTGTTTTGTTTTTTTCTTTTCCTGAGGCTGGCATTCCAAATGACAGCCTCAGAAAACGCACAAGCCATCACACTTCAACGCAGAAGAAATGCAGCCGTAAGACTGTCCGATATCTTCAAAAGCTTTTGAATAAATCTTTTTCTAATTGCGAAATGTTTGGCGGTTCAAATTCCATTAGCAACAGGCAGCATAACTGGATCAGGAAAGGGGCCATTATACATTAGGTAACATAAGGCTCTAACCTGCTGTGACAGCTGTACCATTATGCAAATTGACACAACATTTAATGAATTTAAGAGGTAGGAGAAAAAAAAGGAAGCACTTCATCCGCGTTTCCGTTAGAAATATATCAGACTTGGAAACAATTGAGAACAATTACGTGAATTATTCGGGGGGGGGGGGAATTAGCATGCATCTATTTTAATAAAAACAATTAGGTTCCTCCTGTCTAAACAGAATCTATTTGGATTTAAAGTAAATGTGTAGATTAAATGTGCGTACAGAGCATGGAAACATGTTTGCTTTTCATCCCGCCCCGCTCCCCATAGCAAAACACACAGCTCTCGGTTGTCAGGCCTGGAAGCCATCTTTTTTCTTTGGGCCTTCAGGCCTGCCACATTTACTGCTGTGGGAAACTGGGAGGGAGGATTGTACAGAGCATGGGTGATATGTAGTCATAATAACATTCCTTTCTCAGAGAGTCAAGGACGTCTTGCCCTGCACCTGGAGGGCTGGAACTGAGAGGAATTTCCAGTTGGGACAGTGCTTTGATTGGACCATGTGATGGACATATGGGTGCAGGGGGAAGGGACTTGAACTTTCCTTTGGGTGGAGAAAATCTGGAAGCTTTCAGATTCAGGTTTCCCCAGATGTGCCAATATGACATCTCTAATAAAATGTAGTTTTGAGGAAACTCAAGCCTCAAGAGTCTTTTTTCTGCAGCTTCTTCTGCTTTCATCACAGCTTGGGAAGGAGAGTAGATGGTCTTGACAGGTGTCACCAAGCCAGTCCTTGTGGTTCTCTCTGTGGCTTTCTTGTCTTCCTCCAACTTCCCTGAGTCTTCACGCCATCCGGTTTCGAGTGGACGTTCATGGTTCAGGACCCTGGACAGCACGCCGGTATCCAGGGAGCTGGTGGGATTTTTTAAAGGCGATTTGGGTTAATGTCAGGATCCAAGTAACACCTCCATCGAAAGAAAACTCCAAAAGTTGAGTTTCCTCAAAGTTCCATTTTATTAAAGATATCATATTGGCACATCTGGGGAAATCGGAATCTGAAAGTTTCCAGGTTTTCCCTACCCAAAAGAAAGTTCAACTTCCTGCCCAACACTCATATGTCCATCACATGGTCCAATCCAAGCACCATCCCAATTGGAGATGCCTCCCAGTCACACCCCTCCAAGTGCAGGGCAAGATGTCCTTGACTCTCTAAGAAAGGAACGTTATTATGACTATATATCACCCATGCTCCATAAAGTCCTTCCTCTCACTTTCCCACAGTAGTAAATATGGAAGGCCTGAAGCCCAACGAAAAAGATGGTTTCCAGGTCTAGCATCGGTCTTATATGCTATCAAAGTTTAGAAAGCCCAAATTCACCGTGTGGGTTTCCTTGAGTAATAATTCAAATCTTGAAATTATTTCAATTAACAAGCTTCGTGTTTATAATTCCTGCGGTTGTTTTCCATTCAAACAAGTTTTTGCCAAATTGCATTGAATGAAATCACCGGATAATGGATTTTGCGAATAAAAAAAAACCAGAACATATTGTTCCAACGTTGGACAGATAAAAACCGTTTCATCACCAAGGAAGGCCCATCTCATGACAGATTAGCGTTTAGCCAGATCACCTCCCCAAAGAATTTCATTTATCTTGCCTTCAAGAAATTGATTCAGCAAAAGGCTTGACGCAGGAAGCAAATCAGGAATATGAATATAAAGGAAGACCTTCATTTAGACCTTGTTAAATGGCTCTTAGGCATCTTTCCAGAATATGTTTAAGATCCATTAAATGTTAATATGCTTCCATATTTACTGGTGGGCCGCTCAAATGAGCATTGTTCTTAAGCTGCTTTTCATTGAACAATGCACTCTATTACAATGAACTATAATTACCGTGTATTGAAATGCTTATGTGGAATTATATTAAGATACACATTTGTATATATGTAACTACATATCACAGGGATGCGGTGGTTCAGTGGCTAAGACACTGAGCTTGTCGATCGAAAGGTTGGCAGTTCAGCGGTTCAAATCCCTAGTGCCGCGTAACGGGGTGAGCTCCTGGGACTTGTCCCAGCTTCTGCCAACCTAGCAGTTCGAAAGAACATAAAAAATGCAAGTAGAAAAATAGGGACCACCTTTGGTGGGAAGGGAACAGCATTCCATGCGTCTTTGGCATTGAGTCATGCCGGCCACATAACCATGGAGATGTCTTTTGACAGCACTGGCTCTTTGGCTTTCAAACAGAGATGAACACTGCCCCATAGAGTCAGGAATGACTAGCACATATGTGCGAGGGGAACCTTTACCTTTATCTAACTATATATCATTGTGTGTGTGTGTGTGTGTGTTTGTATATATATTTATACTGTGCATCTGTGTATATCTACATGCGTCTGTTCCTTTTTAAAACAACATTTTGGGGAATTATGGGTTTTTTTTTCTTTCTGACTTTATATACTGGTATTTTTTTTTTCATTCTGCTCAATTATCGAAAGCATGAATAATACTTGAAGCAGCATACTTGCCTTGATGTTATCTTTAACCCCGTCAAATAGCAACATCTGTCTATCCTGAGTCCTTGGGAAGGACTTGATAGGTGGATAAAAACACCATACCCAATCTAAACATCTGGCTGGCTGTGCAAAGAACCATAGTAACATCTGGCTGCTCTACACCCACTCCAGGGGTGGGTTCTATTTACCTTTACTACCGGTTCGCAATGGGGCCGTGCACAGTTATTGGTAAACAGGTAATGGGGCTATACTGTACTGCCCGGTGATGCCCCTTTTGCTGGATCTTTCATTATCAGGTAGGTTTTACCAGATGTTAGCCCATCTTCAATTTTCCCTCTTTGCAGTATAAGCAGTCTTCAACTTACAACACTTCATTTAGTGACCATTCCACATTCCTGAAAAAAAGCGACTTACAACCATTTTTCACACTTGTGACTGTTGCTGTCAAACCCATGGTCACACGGTCAAAATCCAGAGACTTGGCAACTGACTCATATTTATGATGGTTGCAGTGTCGCAATAAACGTGATCCCCTTTTGCAGCCTTCTGACAAGCCACATCCGTGGGTAAGCCAGATTCACTGAACGAATGTGGCGAGAAAATTCATCAAATGGGACAAAAGTCACTTAACAAATTTCTCACTTGGCAGCATAAATTCCATGCATCAGGCACTGGACCCAGCTGTTCCTCCTCTTCCTTATCAGCCACCTCCAAACCTGAAGGCTGTTGACTCTCCATCTGAGGGCTGATGGACGGCCCAGGCTCTTCCTCTGTCTCTCTCTCTCTGCCAGCTCCATTCCCTCTTCCCCCTCAGAGCTCTCAAGTTGCCTTGATGATGGTCATGACTCCCATGCCTTCTCCTTCTCCTCTTCCTTGATTCAGGTGCTGGAGGGGCTGGTGCCAACAGGACATGACACTCGGCCTGAATGTCGCTTGCCTTGATTTCAAGAAGGCATTTGATTCTTTGCTGCATGATGAGATAATCAAGCGCCTACAAATAACAGGTGACAGTAGAAACATTAGAAGCTTTGTGCAAAGATTAATGGCACAAGGAAACTCCCTTTTGGGAGTGCAAATTCCCCAGATTTTACTCTAAGGCTTATGCAAAATGATGAAATGCTTCTTTTTTTGTCGTTTGTCATTTTGTTTTAAAACTCCGAACTCTCTATTTTATGCCAGAACGAATCTGCTCCATCGTGTTTTTTCGTTCTCTCCTTCCTTTGTCCTCTCACCTCGTGGTAAGATGGGCGGCGAACAAATTTAAAGAAGTAAATAATGAACAAATAAACAAATCATTCAGGTTGGCGCCTTAGAGTTAGCCTTTGAGAAATTTAAAATCTCTGGGTCCTGCTTTGGTGACTCAGGTTTTCTTTTTAATCTGATCCTGATGGTAAACAGGATGTTGCAAGGAAGAATTTGATGGTTTTCATTAAAGAGAGAGTTTCAACAACAACGTTCTGATTTTCCATGTTTTTTCCCACCTCTATTCACTGATAAAGTATTACCAGAAGCTCCCCTCCTGGATCTACACTACAGTGGTGGGATTCAGCTGGTTCTGTCCGGATCATGTGAATAAGTAGCAGTGACTGTGGAAGCCTCAACCCACATGCCCGGATGTAATGCGCAACAACTGTGCATGCACAGAAGGCCATGTGCATGCAAGAGGTGGCACGTGTGCTCACATTTGTGAACCAGTAGGGAAGGTAAGTGAATCCTACCTCAGCTCTAGTAGCTACCATATTTTTTGGAGTATAAGACACTCTAGACTATAAGACGCACCTACCTTTTTTGGTGAGGAAAACAAGAAAAAAAAAAATCTGGCTCTGCGTCTCAGCAATTTTGCCTCATTCCAGCAAACAGCTTGCTTTACTTTCATTTTTGTTTTCAGCATAGTTTGATTAGCACAAGAGAAAAAAAATCTGCTCCCAGCAATTTATCTCCAAGCAGCAGAGGCCGGCGCAGCAATAGGCAATGGCAATCCTTGCAGCCTGAAACAGCTGAGAGTCGGGAGGCCAATCCAAGGGACAATCAACTTGTGCTAATTAGGCTGTGCTGAAGCTGAAATGGGCTGATTTATTTATTTATTGGTTTATTTGTTTATTTATTTATTTATTTATTTATTTATTTATTTATTTATTTATTTATTTAAATTTATAAACCACCCTTCTCCTTGCGGACTCAGGACAGTGAACAGCCAGAATAAAAACATAGTATACAAAATTTAAAAGCAATTAAAAATTATTAAATATTTTTGGCCGACAATTAAAACAATCCAATTTAAAATCAATTTCAATTTAAAACGGAGGATGGGATCAAGCCAGCCCAGCTAGATGGAACAAATGAGATTTAAGGGCCTGACAAAAAGTCCGGAGGTCTGGTATCCTGCATATCTCCGGGGGTAGGTCATTCCAGAGGGCGGGTGCCGCCACAGAGAAGGCTCTCCCCCTGGGGGTCGCCAGCCAACACTGTCTGGCCGACGGCACCCAGAGGAGGCCCTCTCTGTGCGATCGTACAGGCCGGTGGAAGGCTATTGGTGGCAGAAGGCGGTCCCGCAAATACCCAGGTCCTAAGCCATGGAGCGCTTTAAAGGTGGTCACCAATACCTTGAAGCGCATCCGGAAGACCATTGGGAGCCAGTGCAGCTCACGCAGGAGAGGTGTCACATGGGAGCGCCACGTTTCTTCTTGATACTTGCTGCAAGGAGTTAAATTGCTGGGAGGCAGAGGCCAAAGGGTGGGGGCCAGTGAGTGGGCAGAGCTACATTCGGTGTATAAGATGCACCCAAATCTTCACCCCATTTTAGGGGGGGAAGGTGCATCTTATACTCCGAAAAATACAGTATTTAGACAGCTACGAGTTGAAATATTTTGATCGATCTATTAAAAGTGTGTGGGGGGGGAAGAGAGTTTTCAACGCAGATCAGTTTTGACAATCAAAATTCAAAAGTTTTCTCACCTGCCTGCCACTATGGCCTGAAGGTACGCTGGTTAAAGCTAAATATAAATACATCTTCTGTGGAAAGAGACTGCCTGTGTCAAATGGAGGATTAGGAAACCAAAGACATGAATGCTGGGTCTCCAAACATTCCTACAAAATACATCACTGGCTGTCACTGGTAGATTTCAGGCTGCTCAGAAACGCTGAGATTGTTTTAATTTAAATGGCACGAAGACATGACACCTCGATGCGAGACAAAATGATGCATTTGCCCAGATATCCAACTCTTCTGTCAAATCTCGCCCCGTCTTATCTCATCACAGAGATGACGTGTGGAGATACTGCTAAAACATTGATAAAGTGCTTCCATATATAAAGCTGATTCACTACTTTCTGGTTTTTTTTCCCCTTGTTTTCATTCTGGCAGCCAGCAGATTTTGTGCTTGCCCATTTGGAGACTTGAAGACTTATATAGCTATTTCTGGCTCATTAGCCATCATCAGTAAGCCACACCTATATCTCATGTATCTTCCCTGTAAAGGTACAATATCTATTTTCTTACTTTTTGTAGGTTTTATGTATGTTTTTCTTTAAGCCAGGTTTTTCCTATGTAACCAAGATGTTTCTGCAAACCCTGGTTGAGTGAAATCACATTCACTACTTTCTGAGTTTTTTTTTTCCTTCTTTTTATTCTGGCAGCCAGCAGATTTTGTGCTTGCCCATTTGGAGACTTGGAGACTTATATGGCTATTTCTGGCTCATTAGCCATCATCAGTAAGCCACTGATGCAGAAACATCTTGGTCACGTATGAAAAACTTGGCTTAAAGAAAAACACACATAAAACCTACGAAAAGTAAGAAAATAGATATTGTACCTTTACAGGGAGGATACATGAGATATAGGTGTGGTCTACTGATGATGGCTAATGAGCCAGAAATAGCTATATAAGTCTCCAAGTCTCCAAATGGGCAAGCACAAAATCTGCTGGCTGCCAGAATGAAAACAAAGGAAAAAACCCCAGAAAGTAGTGAATGTGATTTCACTCAATCAGGGTTTTCAGAAACATCTTGGTTACATAGGAAAAAACTGGCTTAAAGAAAAACATATATCCCTTTCTCTTTCTGTCAAGAATAAGGAAGTTTTATTAAATGCCTAGGTCCATAATCCTCTTGCATATGCCGGAAAGATTTGTTTGTCACTCCTGTTACTGACTTTCCCATGACCTAAATTGGCCCTCGTGGTTTATAAACTGTTTGCAGAAATATCTCTGGACAAACCGGTCTTTTAATTGGCCCAAAGGGCAAATGTGTAAAATCCGGTGGGCTTAAAAATGGAAAATTAGAAATAATGATAACCAATACGTTCTCACAGAGAGGGCCTCCTCGGGGTACCATCGGCCAGTGTTGGGGGGAGGGCCCTCTCTGTGGGGGCCCCTGCCCTATGGAAAGAACTTCCCCTAAATATTCAAAAGATCCCCGACCTCCGCGCCTTCCGTCGTGCTCTGAAGACACTTTTGATCTATCAGGCCAGTCTGATGGGTCAATAATTTTAAAGGGGTTTTTAAATGGTTTTTAGCTAGGGTTTTAATTGCGGCCAGACAGTGAATCTTTTTAAATGGTTTTTAATTTTTGTCTTGTTATTGTTTTAGTATGGCTGTGCACCGCTCTGAGTCCTTCGGGAGAAGGGCGGTATAAAAATAATACAATACAATACAATACAATACAATACAATACAATACAATACAATACAATACAATACAATACAATACAATACAATACAATACAATACAATACAATACAATACAATACAATACAATACATAAATAAATAAACAAACAAACTTGGGGAAAGACTGTGCGACAAAATAGACATGGAATCATGGAGTCCTAGGGCTGGAAGGGGAGCCTGGAGATCTTCTAGTCCAATCACCTGCCAGGGTAGGAGTTCTTATACCATCCCAGAAAATGGCTGTCCAATCTTTCCCTGAAAACTTACAGCGATGGAGCACCCATAACACTGGGAAGAATGCGATTGTTCCCACCGTCAGGAAATCCTCCCTTAGTTCCAGGTTGAATCTTGTTCTGACCTAGACAATTTCCTTTTGCTTGGTCTGCAATTTTCTCTTAGGATATCACCAGTTAACAATTATTTTCTCTTCAAGTTTCTGTCCTTTTCCAGATTGCAAGTTAACTTTGAGATAGCAGCCAAGAATGAAATTTAATAATACAGGTTTACTTTCTTGGAGAGCAAAATCAGACCAGGCAAATAAAAGGGGCTGGATTATTCGCAGATCAAACTCTAGTGAAAACAGTCCACCCTGTTTTGGGTCTAGGAGGCCTCCCTGCACTTACCTGGAAGCCACAATTGGGCATCTGGAAAGGGCAGGGCAGGGTGGAGCTGAGAGCAATTTAACTACCCATTTACCCAAACCGGTTGAATCCAATCACTGGCTTTCACCCATTGCTTTCCATCCTACACTAAGGTGCTTTTGAGAATAAATCAACCCCCTCTTTTCTGTGACAGCCCCTCAAGTTCTGGAAGATGGCTATCATGTCCTTCTCAGCCTTTTCTTTATTAGACTAGACATACCTAATTCCCTCAACCACTCATCGTACGATTTAGCCTCCAAACCCTTTATCAGCTCTGCATCTTTTCTTGGACCTCAGCATCTTGACCAGAATTGGAAGCAAGTTAGAACTTTCAAAACTTAACCCAAGGCTATTAGAAAATAAGCTTGTGTTTTGTTGATTTTTAAACCTTGTGAATAACTTTAAGCCTTGTAGTTTCTTAACCCTAGGTAAGTGTTGGTCTTCGCATGGAATAGAACTATGCTCAAGATTGGAAGGTATGGAGCCACAAATACACTGATATTTCTAAATGCAGAATTGCTCTATCCAGAGTCCTTTTTCTGGATTCATACCTCTTTCTTTAAATTCCCATTCAAAGAAATACAGTAGATATTGAAATACCAGATGTTAATGATGGTTAAATGGCCAAACTGTAGTCTTGGTTCCTTATTTCCCAAACATGTCTAAATGGAAATATAAGATGTAATTTCTTGGCTGATATCATAGGTTCATTTGAGTTTCCCAGTGATCACAATTTTATTTTCACTAGATAGAATGTGGATCTCTCTCTCTCTCTCTCTCTCTCTCTCTCTCTCTCTCTCTCTCTCTCTCTCTCTCTCTCTCTCTCTCTCTCTCTCTCCCTCCCTCCCTCCCTCCCTCCCTCCCTCCCACCCTCCCTCCCTCCTCTCTTCCTCCCTCTCTCTCACACACACATAGAGCTTACAAATCTCGAAATTTGTTATGGATATTTTCTGATATTGTATTTTGTAAGCTGTTCCAGAAACCCAGGCAGTTAGATAGACCATACTATACTGAAACAATAAAGAGGAAAGAGGAAATTCTACTTAGATTTTATATCTGGGTTGCAGAAATATATATATATATATATATATATATATATATATATATATATATATATATATATATATATATATATATATATATATATATATATATATTCACACTTGAACTGTAATTTGATGCTTCCAGCTGGGGTTCTAAGTAGAACTGTGTTTTCCTTCAACAAATGATAATAAAAAATAATAACAACAATAATTTGTATGCTAGAAAATCCCATCAGTTACTCCTGTTTTGATTTCCTCATTCTATTTCTTCTACGTTGGCTCTGCCTCCCACTAAGCATTCCAGGGTTGTTGTTTTTTAATGCCGACATTAGTGGATTCCAGTGATACAAGCTCAATTTAATTATGGTTTCCCATCATGCACATAACAAATTATTGCAATACTCAGAAATGATAAGCAAGTCTCTGTAGATTCTCTGCAAATTCTAGGCACAGTGCCACAGCATTGTTGATCTGTTCTCCACTAATGAAAATTCAATGCGGTTAAAACTTTGTTAAGAACAGAGATCCAAGTGTAGGCGACCCAAATCATTATCCAACCTTGGATTGTCTGGAGATCATTTATCTCTTGAGAGATAAATGATCTGACAGTGAGCCATACCAACAATGGAGCAATGGAGATACAGTCATTAAGGGCCACCATCTCTTCTTAAAAATAAAAATAAAAAATAAAAAATGAGAGGAGAGTCGAAGGAATGTCTCCACCCACTATCTGACCCTTATTCAGGGCTTGAAATGCAAATTCCTTACAGGTACCAGTAGAGGCATTTTATTTATACACTAATTGTTGTAAATAATTATTTCACTCTTGAGAGTTACTCTTGATGACTTTACTGATAAGTGCATGCAATTTCCAGGGAAACCTTAAGAAATTTCCTTCTCTTGCTGTCTCCTTCACCTTCACCTCTTTCACCTCCTTCTCCTTCTCTTCCTTCTCCATCTCCTTTTCCATGTCCTTGACCATCATCTTCTCCTTCGCTCTTTCTCCTCCTTCTTCTTCTCCTACTCCTTCTCCTCCTTCTCCATCTCCTTTTCCATGTCCTTGACCATCATCTTCTCCTTCACTCCTCCTCCTCCTCCTCCTCCTCCTCCTCCTCCTCCTCCTCCTCCTCCTCCTCCTCCTTGTTCATGTCCTTGACCATCATCTTCTCCTTCCCCTTCTCCTCCTTCTCCTTCCTCCTAGTCTAACCTCAATCTTTGGGAAATTCAGGCAATTTATCCAATTATAAACCAGGACCATTTCTGCTTACTTTGGAAGCCAAGCAAACAAATTATTTATAGATGAACTTGTTTTGTCTATTTCATCATCTTCCTGAAGCCAGATATGGTTTACATTTTTTTTTATTCTGTCATTCATTTACATTATTTATACTCTCTCTGACAACTAAAATTCTTTGGTTAATTTACTGTAAAAACTTGAAACGATAAAAACAATTTTATCATTTTTAAAACACAAACATGACATTTACACAGAGACTAAAAATTATAGCATTAAAGCCATCAGCTAAACAACATTTTTAAGGAGATGTACTGTCTTCCTATTAATAAATAGATCAATGCTTTGCAAATTACATCCAGAGTAAATGTAAAGAGATCCATGAGGTTTCCTATTAGCAGAATTAGAATTCATCTGTTCTTACATGCCTGTTAATATATGATGTATATGTATATGAAAATAAGCTGCTCCCCACCCAGGTTAAGGTCAACTTCTGTTGATTATATGGTCACACTATGTGTTTTCTTGACCGCAAAATGGATATAGTTGGAAAGTTGTTGTTGTTGCTGTTGTTGCTCTTGTTCTTGTCCTTCTTTCTCCTCCTCCTCTTCCACCTCCTCCTCCTCCTCTTCTTTCTCCTTCCCCTCTTCCTCCTGCTCCTCCTCTTCTTCTTCTTTCTCCTTCCCCTCCTCTTCCTTCTCCTCTTCATCTTCCTCCTCCTCCTCCCCTCCTCCTCCTCCTCTGCCACAGCCATTGCTACCACTGCCATTATTGGCCACATACTGCCATCTGCTAAATTTTCAATTGTTCTACATGTAATATAATACACGAGTAAAAATATTTAGTCTTTGGTATGTGAACTACCATACCAACACCATGCAATATCATCCTGTGTTTATGGTTTCAGTGTAGAAGCCACTGTTAACATTAATTAAATGATTCTAATTAATGCTGCAGTATGCAACAGAAATTATATCTGGATTACTTACCAATAAACAATGTTCTCAGACCAATATATATTTGGCAAATAAATATAAATGCACCATCCAATTTAGAATGCTCATTTTAGTTGGCTATTTATGAAATCATTCCTTATACATTTCTATTAGTGAAATGTATTAATATCTTCAGCTCCAGTTTTAGAGTATAATATTTATCATATGGATGTAGCTAATTATATATAATGAACCTGTTGATTCTAATGCAAGTTAGAAACAAATGAATATGTTTACAAGTCTCCTAAAATCCTTAGGTAAAAAGCATTTATTATCATATAATATTCCATCTCCTAGAAGCTGATCCATAAAAAAATTATCAAATGAAAGTGTAAATCTGCCTTTTTAAATACATCCTGAAGCCTTGAAGATGACTCCACAGAAGTCCTATAAGTCCATATGCAACCTACATTTGTACGTGTACAAATATATGTGGACATGTACAAATATATCCTCGCTGTAGCAATATTTTTGTCTCAATTATATATGACCTAAAAACAACTCTGAATTTATTCATTCCACTGAATTAGAGTACTGTGGTTTGTTTGTTCACCAGAGATGGTAGGTAGGTAGGTAGGTAGGTAGGCAGGCAGGCAGACAGATGATAGGTAGCTAGGTAGGTAGATGGAGAGAGGGATGGAGGGATAGAGGGATAGATGATAGAGAGGAATATATATAATGAGAGGGAAGGAGGGAGAGAGAGAGAGAGAGAGAGAGAGAGAGAGAAATACAGAGAGAGAGAGAGAGAGAGAAACAGAGAGAGAGAGAGAAACAGAAAGAGAGAGATGGGGGAACAGATTGACTGACAGACTGCTCAAATACTTTGAGCAGTCAATGTTGATAGTAAAAAGACCTTGTATTATACTTTGACAAAATGATTTTTGAGGATTATTATTCCAGTCTTTTTAATGCCAAAACCTAAGCTCTTTGTTGACTGCATTTCCTTCCAAAATGTTGGGGGAGGGGAGAAATCTCTCGTGATAATGTAATTCTATTTTCAGGGGCTTTCTTGAGAAAAGGTTACTGTACAACTGCTTGTAACCAAGAAATCCTTAGCTCCTTCCTCAAAGCATACATACTTGCCTCTGACACATAGATCCTGTTTGATTACAATTTCTTGGAAAGGAATAGAAAGCAATCTTAAGGATATCAATAACACTTAGACTTATATACCTCTCCCCGCAGTGCTTTAAAGCACTCTATGGGCTGTATGGGCAAATTGTCTTTAAAAGAGTGGCCTGATTGTTGGGAGGAAATGTTATGGTTTATAACATCAGCAGATTTTCCCCATCAATCAGGGTCTTTGCCCCCAATAATCAGGCCACTCTTTTGAAGACAACAAAGTCCATATTTTGGGCAGAGAGGATCACTGCTTTGAAAGAGGGATCGAAGAGGTCATCTAGGTCAAAATTGAACAGCCCTCTCTCAACAGAGGGGGAAGGATATGACATCACCTGTTAAGGATATTGTTGTGTTAACCAACCAGCAGAGTGTAGAGCACAGGAAAACGGTGAACCAAGTCTTTCAGTTCTGCAGCTGTTATCATGTGAAACCAAGATTGAAGGATTGTTTCTATTAACTGAGTTTTATTGCTGGGTCGCTTCTGACTAACAAGTTTCTTTAGTTGGCTCCATAGATTTTCCATTGGGTGAAGATCTGGGCTATTCCCAAGCCATTCCAGCAGTGGAATAGGATTATCTTGAAACGAAAGAAAGAAAGAAAGAAAGAAAGAAAGAAAGAAAGAAAGAAAGAAAGAAAGAAAGAAAGAAAGAAAGAAAGAAAGAAAGAAAGAAAGAAGAGGGTGTTATTAGCCATCAAACCTCAAAAATACACTTTTCCCAAAAGATTTCCACAATTTTGGCCACTACTGTGTCTGCTTGGGGGAAGGGAACCATGGACTTGAATTTTTGTCTTTAGAAACATGTTTCTTCTTTAGGGAAAATATTCTGCCTTTATAAATATTTCCTAAAATATTTCACTCTTCTAAGCGGGGTGGGTGCTAACTTTCTACACATGGCTACATCTCAAAGAACAACTGAAGCATACATCATCTGGAATTCACTCCAACACGATTCTCTGATCACTGATGCTTTTCAGGTGCTTTTTAACATCTATCAACCATTGCAGGGAAATTCTCAACAATGCTGGATTTTTTATTTATTTTTTTTATTTTATGCATGGCAAGGAATAGTTTCTCTTTCTCATTTTCCCTCAGTTTTATGTTTATTCTTTTTTTTTAGAAAAAAGTTTTTTATTTTTATTTTTCATCAACATATTTAAATGTACAGTCTTTTATCCATCATTAATCATTATTCATTCATCTTATTCTTTAACTTCCATTTGCTAATTAGTTGTTCGGGTCTGCTCTTTTACCATCTCCATCCTTTGTTTTAATACAACCTTTTCTTTTCTTCTTCCCTTCTCTCTCCTCTTCTGTTTCTTTCTACTTTCCTCATTCCTCCTCTCCTTCCCTTTTCTCCTTCCTCTCCTCTTTCCCCTCTCCTCTCTTCTTCCTCCCTTTCTTACCCTCTCACCTACTCTTCTTTCCCCTTCTTTCTTCCTCTCCTTTCCCTGTTCTTCTTTTCTTTTCTTCTCTTCTCTTCTCTTCTCACCTCCCAACTCCCCTCCTTCCCCCTCTCTACTCCACTCCCTTGTTGTTTCCTTTTCCAATTCAATCTGAGATGATATTCAAGCAGCCCCTATTTCTATTTACACACATCTTCATTTCAAATTTCTTTTTTACTTTATAATGATATCTCTTTTAACATTCCTGTACATTATTAATCAATCCATGTATCATCTGGGTATAACATTCTTGTGCCATCATCTTCAAAATTTATCATCATTTCTTAACACGTACATTTATCTTTCTTTTTTTATTTAATTTTAATGTACTACAACATATTCATTCCAAAATTTTTATCTTTACCATGTTTATTATTTATACTCACTTTCTATCCATTGATAAAATTTTCCCCAATGTTGTAATACTCCGACTTTTCTTTCTCTTTAATTGCCAATGTCAACCTATTCATTTCTGCACATTCCAATATTTTCTTAATTACCTCTCCCTTTGTAGGATTTTTTTCTGCTTTCCAGTTTTGTGCAAATACCATTCCTGCCATCATAACAAAGTTTATTCTTGAGGTTTGGGTTCAGTTTTATTTTTAAGAGTACCAATCTCATTACGTGTGATGATTAAACATGGATGGCTAACCACTGCCGATGAATTGGAAAAGAATATTAAAGCAGTTAAACATTTGCCTCCAGATTAATCAGGCTTGGAAAACAGACATTGTAGAGGTAATTTACATCTATTCTAAACAGCCACTCTGCAAATGGACCTTCACCTACCCTGTGTGCACCAACAACACAATAGATCATTCTTAATTAGAAACACAAAGTTTTTAATACACCGAGGCAAACATCAGAGTCCACACACATCACTTCACCTGTCCTGAATGTTACATTGAAAATATAAAATGTTTGACAATATCTTGAAGTTTTCAAGAGTAATCAATTCAGGCTACCTATCTAACCAGTTATGAACATCATTTAAATCAATGGGGTTTGGCTGAAGTTTGAAGTGACTGAAAAAAGAATGCTAAATACTTTTTTCTTTTTTGCTGATATAAATGTAAACTACAGTGGGATAGAAGAAGATATACACACAGGCTAACAAATGTTGAGAGAGACAGAGAGACACAGAGAGAGGAACAGAGAAAGAGGGAGGGAGGGAGGGAGAGATTGTATATTGTGTTTCTGCATGTAACTGGGGGAGAGGTGTAAATCAAATAAATTTCTAATGTTTTGCACTTTAAAAAAAATATTGCAATCGCCCTCTTGAATATTTTGATCCATGTCCTTGTTATATTCCTCAGGAGAGGTCCTAAATTTATTACTCAGGAATAAATTCAACTGCCTTCTTAACATCACAGTTTCAATGCTGAGTATCTAGTAGATTATAGTCACCCACCAGTATGATTATGGAAACACTTTTCAAAACCCATAGAAAACTCTCAGTTTAACAGACTTCAGTTCAATGGGCTTGGATACCATTTGTTTTGTCCATCAAATTGGAATATTACTTGTCCTTGGTCCGCGTGATGAACTCAGGGAAGTCATAACTCTGACACTTTGTTCCCGTTCAAGAGATCCTTAAATGAGTACATCATATCAGCACTTAGAAAGGTGAAGCTAGCTCTAAATTTTTCCTGTGCTTAGGGATAATTAAAAGAATAAGACCTCCCCTATGTTGTGACCCAGGCCAAGTAGGTAGTATCAGATGCAAACAATTCCAAAACAAACAGACTTTATTAGAATATCTGAGAATTAACTCATTCTCAGTGTACTCCAAACTAAATCAAAACAAACTTCATAACACAAATTCTTCAGTCTAATCACCAACCTTGGTATAATTAGGCAAACTGCGAAAGGCTTCTCTTGGCAAAAGTTCAGAAGCAGAAGACGCCGACAAGAGATAAGTGCAGCAAAACTATCAACGTTGTTTTCCGACAAAGAGCCCAAGAGCCATTGCTGGTCTTTTAAGCCTTATGGGAGGGGCCAATCACCTCTTGGCCCTACTCCCGAGTTGTCCTTTGTTTTAGCTGCTCTTGCCTTCTGGCAGCTCTTCTCAAACATGCACTAGGAACAGAATCTGCCTGTTCCTCTGCTTCTCTACTGTCAGCCTCTGGAGGCTCCAGAGTCCACACATCACTCCCCAATGGCCCTGGCCCCATCTCTGCCTCCAATGCAAAACCCTCAGCCGGGCCTTCCCCAGCTCCAGGACTGGCCCCTGTTCTTCCTGAACAACAATGTTGATAGACTTGTTCTTGTCTTGCTGCACTTATCTCTGGTCAGCATCTTCTGCTTCTGAACTTTTGCAAAGAAAAGCCTTTGGCAGATTGCCTAATTATCCCAAGGTCAGTGATAAACTGAGGAACAGTGTTTTGAAGAATTTGCTTTAATTTAGTTTGGACTACGTTGAGAATGAGTTAATTCTCAGCTGTTCTAATAAAGTCTGTTTGTTTTCAAACTGTTTGCATTTAATACTACTTACTTGGGCCTGGGTCACAACAACTAGATTGTTCTATTCAAAATGTCCACATGCAAGGACTTCTAGTAGTCCCGTAATGCTCTCTACATGGGGTTCCCCTTGAAGAGCACTCGGAGGCTCCAACTGGTCCAGAATGCGGCTATGTGGGCGATTATGGGAATGACTCGGTGCACCCATGTAACACCCTTCCTGTGTGAGCTGCACTGGCTTCTGATGGTCTTCTGGGTGTGATTCAAGGTGGTGGTGACCATCTTCAAAGCACTCCATGGCTTAAGACCTGGGTACTTACTAGACCGCCTTCTGCTGCCAATAGCCTCCCACCAGCCAATACGCTCCCACAGAGAGGGACTCCTCAAGGTGCCGTCGGTCAAACAATGTTGACTGGCAGCCCCCAGGGGGAGAACCTTCTCTGTGGGGGGACCTGCCCTCTGGAACGAATTGCCCCCAGAGATACAGATGATTCCTGACCTACGCATCTTTCACTGTGCCCTCAAGACGCTATTGTTCCAACAAGCTGGGCTGGCCTAAACATGATCTTTAATTGGGGTTTATTTTTTAATGATTAGGGCCAAATTGTTTAATATGTTTTTAAAATTGCTTTTAAATTTTGTATTGGGGTTGTTTTATTGTTGGCTGTGCACTGCCCTGAGTCCTTCAGGAGAAAGGTGGTATAGAAATTATATAAATAAATAAATAAATAAATAAATAAATAAATAAATAAATAAATAAATAAATAAATAAATAAATAAATAAAAATAAAAATAAAAATAAAAATAAAAATAAAAATAAAAATAAAAATAATAATAATAATAATAATAATAATAATAATAATAATAATAATAATAATAATAATAATAATATCAACATTTTCCCCATTTTACAAATCCAGGAAACAAATAGCACAAAGGTTCAAGAAGAAAAATTCCAAGGTATTGCTAATTTTTTAAAAAAAAAAAACCAACCCAACCCAATACATATAGTTAGCGTCAATACATTTCATTGTGCACAGAGCATTTTTTTCCCCTACTAACATAGTTGTTGTTGCTGTTACTGTGGAATTCCATACCTCATTTACTTCCCAGAACCGCTGTTCCTTGTTACTGAAAAAATAAAATAAAATAAGAGTTCCAACAACTTTCCAACAAGTTCTATTTTTGCCTTGGCATAACTCCACATTTTTATGCGGGGATGTTTGATGACTTCGATAGCTGCCTGCTGGTTCTGACATAAGCTGTCATGCAATGTCACGCAGTCCATCCGGGCCAATGCTAAAGTCAATTCAACAAATTGTAAAGGAAGCAAAGCATGAACTGTTTAACTTTTAATTAGCTGGTCAAAGATAACTTCCATTCTGAAATATTCATGAATGTCACTCTCTCTTCCTCCTTTACCCCAGAGGACTTGATGTGTCTTTTTTTCTCTCTCTCTCTCTCTCAACACCTCTTATTTCGTTTTAGTTGTATCGCTTCAAATGAAATTTCATTCTCTTCGGAAATGGAGAAAGAAGAGTTAGTCATATTTATTTCACAGGGTTTCATGGCAACCTTGGGAAAGTGAGTCAAGAAATACAGGCCTACCTGTATGAAGGTTCTGCAAACAATAAGGGTTTGCCGGGCCTTTACTATGCAAATTCGCTGAGAGAAGTACTTCAAATGAATAATAAGACTGATGATATTATCGCTGGATGAGCGATGGAGATTTAGAATCCATTAGATCCCATAGAGTTTGCTGTTTCATAGATTCATAGATTAACAGATTTGAAAGGGACCTTGTAGGCCATCCAGTCCAACCCACCAGCCAAACAGGAGACCCTATACCATTTCTGACAAATGGCGGTCCAATCTTTTCTTGAAAGTCTCAAGTGATGAAGCTCCCACAACTTCCAAAGACAAATTCTGTTCCATTGGTGGATTGTTCTCACTGTCAGAAAGTTCCTCCTCATTTCAAGGTTGAATCTCTCCTTGGTCAATTTCAATCCATTATACCTTGTCTGGTCTTCAGGTGCTTCGGAAAATAGCTTGATTCCCCCCTTCCTCTCTGGGGCAGCTCCTCAAATATTAGAAGACTGCTCTCATGTCTTCCCTGGTCCTTCTCTTCACTAGAATAGCCATGCCCCGTTTCTGCAACTGTTCATGATATGTTTTAGCCTCCAGTCCCTTAATCATCTTGGCTGCTCTTCTCTGCACTCTTTCTAGAGTCTTTTAACATCTTTTTTATAGTGTGGTGACCAAAACTGGATGTAGTATTCTAGATGTGGTCGTACTAGGGCTTTATGGAGACCACATCTAGAGTACTGCATCCAGTTTTGGTCACCACTGCCTGACGAATTTATCGCTGGATGCGCGATGGAGATTTAGATCCCCAGTTTGCTGTTTAAATATCTCTCTGTGCTTTTCAGCCACAAAGATATACTTGTAGTATTACAGTTAGTCCCATTTATCCCATTGGCTACACTAATTTGACTGGACCTTGCAGAAAAGGATATCTGCTTTCTCAGAAATGGATTTTTTAGACTTAGAATAACTTTATTGTCACTTCGAATGTCATATATTATGGCATACATTAAAATGAAATTTCGTTGCATACGGTGCTCAAAGGAACAAGTTATGAACAAAGGACAAGAGAGAGACATCAAAGGATCGAGTGGCTTCATCCAAATGAAATGAGCACTGCAAAGTCATGATGTGAAGACTTCTCCTTATCTTGCAACAGGAGAAGCAGGACAAGAAGCAATAATGGGAACTGATCAAGGAGAGAACCAACCTAGAACTAAGGAGAAATTTCTTGACAATGAGAACAATTAATCAGTGGAACAGCTTGCCCTCACAAGTTGTGGGTGCTCCATCACGGGAGGTTTTTAAGAAGACATTAGTCAACCAATTGTCCAAAATTATATAGGGTCTCCTGCTTGAGCAGGGGGTTGGAGTAGAAGACTTCCAAGGTCCCTTCCAACTCTACTCTACTCTACTCTACTCTACTCTACTCTACTCTACTCTACTCTACTCTACTCTACAGGGGTTGCCAAAAAGAAGAGGGGGTCAACCTTTGCACAGTCACTCAAACTCTCATTGTCTCTCGGTTGGATTACTGCAATGCCCTCTACATGGGGCAGCCATTGGGGTGCACCCAGAGGCTCCAGCTGGTCCAGAATGCAGCTGTGCGGGTTGTTACAGGAGCCTCCTGTTACTCCCGGGCAACACCTCTTCTGAGTGAGCTGCACTGGCTGCCGGTGGCCTTTCAGATCTGCTTCAAGGTGCTTGTACTCACCTACAAAGCCCTTCATGGCATGGGCCCAAGGTACTTGCAGGACCACCTTCTACCAGCCTCCCACTGACCTGTGCACTCTCAAAAAGCTGCCCTCCTCCAGGTGCCATTGGCCAGACAATGTCGGGTGGCGACCCCCAGGTCGAGGGCATTCTCTGTGGCCATACCGACTCTCTGGAATGGGTTACCCACTGAGCTCCGCATGGCTCCCGATCTCTGCACTTTCCATGCTGGCCTGAAGACATGTTGGCTGTTTCACCAAATTCCCTGATTGATTCTGGGGTTTTAACTTGTGGATTTTAAATCGGACTGCTTTTAGAATTTTGTTATTGTTGTTTTAACCTTATGAGCCACCCCGAGTCCCATGGGAGAAGGGCGGCATATAAATTTTAATAATAAAATAAATAAAATAAAATAAACCGCTTCTCCAAAGCCCCAAAGCTAGGACAAGAAGCAATGGCTGGAAACTGATCAAAGAGAAAACCAACCTAGAACTAAGAAGAAATTTCCTGACAGTGAGAACAATTAATCAGTGGAACAACTTGCCTCCATAGGTTGGGGGTGCTCCATCACTGGAGGTTTCTAAGCGAAGATTTGGATAACCATGGTATAGGGTCTCCTGCCTAAGCAGGGGGTTGGACTAGAAGACCTCCAAGGTCCCTTCCAACTCTGTTATTACGTTAAGTGCATTTTCATTACCCAACTGTATCCTCTCCCTTTCTTTTCATGGATCCTTCTGTGGACCTTATATGAAACGTCTGTGGACCTCCTCAAAAACAGAACTGAATAGGAAACTGGCATTTTAATCTCTTCTGGTCCTAATTCTCCTTCCAGGAAGTGGCTAAACCTTCAACTTGAAAGTATTCAGCCTAAAAGCTAGCAATTTGGAACAGTTTCTTGATCCCGGCTTTGTTCTCATTAATTGTCAGTTCAGCAAACCATCATTTCCAAAATTCTCATAATCGCAGAAAACTGAACTTAGTTGAAGTCCAAAAGCAGAGAAGCATGCAAAGAGAAGCAGGATCCCACAGAACAAGACAAAACAAAGCAACACAAAAACAAGACAAAACAAAGTAACACAAAAAGACAAAATACGGCAAAGCTTGTTCTTGAAGCGGGTAGCTGAATTTGGTCATCCCTTTTCACATTCTTCCAAGCCAAAAATCTTACCTTCATGTTTCTAGTGAATAGTTTCCAAATCAAATTCACCACTTACTTGGAGCAGACTAATAAGCACTTCACAACATTCCTCTTTTCTGTGTCACCGTAAGCTTCTTGAAGTGCCAAATCCCAATGTGTTTGCCACTGATACAAAGGAAATTATGAATCTTCCAGCTAAAGTAGCTGTTTTGTGCTGTGTCATTCGGGACACTTATAATAACAAGAAATTACCCTAGAACAGGGGTGTCCAACTCAAGGGCCGGGGCCCAGATCCGGCCCACAGGATGCTTAGATTTGGCCCGTAGGGCCATCCTGGGAACAGTCTCTCTGTGTTGTAACTCCGACTCCCGAGCCTGTCCACATGGAGAAAGAAGACTCAGAAGGTGAGGGGGAGGAACTGACAAGGCCTCCCTCTCCAGGACCGTCCTCTCTGACAATGCCTCAGGTTCCATCCGAAGGCCAGGAGGAAGGCATTTCGGAGCATCCATTGATAGAGAGTGATAATGATGAATCCTGGCTTGATCCCAGGCAGCGTCAGAGGGAGAAGCATGCGCAGCAAAGGAAGAGGTGTGGGAAGGCCAGGATTGAGCTGAATCACTGAGCCATGCCCCACAAGGGATAAAAGGGGGCATGATTGCTCAGCAGGCTTTGTGATGGACAAAAGTTTAAACTCTAAAGAGTCACATCATGAATCCTACACTTTGGCTCAGATATCTTTTGGACTAAACTCTTGTGGATAATTTGTTGCTTTGGAGATAGACTGCAGGTAAGGCCTCTCCTGCTTTTTGGGAGTACTAATTGGACCTGGCAGGCATTTTACAGTTAGCTGCCAGAACTCTGGTCTGCCAGGAATTCTGGTCTGTTTATACAATAAATTATTGGCAGGCGTGTTTGATATTGCATTTGTCTGTGTGAGGATGGGGGACAAAACAGTCTGTCTGTCTGTTTGTCTGTCTCACTCTCACTCTCACTCTCTCTTTCTCTTTCTCTCTCACACACACAAACACAGTATGTTCATTTGGCACATCAACAGGAAGAAAATCCCCTTGAATGCTAGGAAATCAGATCAATGTTGGAAGTGTAAAAAATAAAGAAGGGACTTCTTATCATTTATGGTGGACATATGAGAAAGCAAAAAAGCTTTGGAGTATGGTTCATATTTTAATACAGAAACAGTGAAGGACCGGCCTTCAATGCCTCTGCCAGCAAAAATGAAGCCAGGGCGGGCCATGTGCAGCCCTCCCGGGCTCCGTTTTTCCTGGCAGAGGGTTGCAGGAGGCCATCACAACCAAAAATGGAGCTCAGAAACACGTTTTCACTGGCAGAGCTTTTGGGCCAACACAGGCGCCCCCAACATGAGTGATGTTGAACTGCTCACACCCACTATGGTCAAGCCCACCCCAGCCTGATGAGACCAAACAGAACCCTAATGCGGCCCTCAATGAAATCAAGTTTGACACCCTGCCCTAGATGTCCATACCAGAGGTGGGTATCAGCAAGTTCTGACCAGTTCTGGAGAACCAATAGCGGAAATTTTGAGTAGTTTGGAGAACCGGTAAATACCACCACTGACTGGCCCCACCCCCATCTATTCTCTGTCTCCCTAGTCCCAGATGATCAGGAGGAAAAGGGGATTTGTAGAAACCTTCCCCTGGAGACGGTAGGAATGGAGATTTTGCAATATCCTTCCCCTAGAGTGGAGTGGGAATGAAGATTTGGCAATATCCTTCCCCTGCCACTCCCACCAAGCCATGCCACTCCCACCAAGCCACACCCACAGAACCGGTAATAAAAATTTTTGAAACCCACCACTATTAACAGTTAGTTTGGTGATGGTTGATTTGAAGCCATGAAAAGGCTAAGAAAGCATTAGATGTAAGTCCTATGTCTGTCACTGAAGAAAAATCCTTCATTTTTTCCTTTGTAGTCAAAACCCAAAGACGTTAGGATTCTCCGAGTCAGTCATGAAAGGTTGGTGTTTTTGACACTGACAAACAAGGGAGAAATTGGAAGGGAATAAAAAAAAAATCCAAAGACAGTTCAGTTGAACTGCCTCAAGAAAGTGATCTTTTAATTCACCCACAACAGAAAAAAAAAATAATAATCAAGTATCCATCTATTTTCTAGCAGGGGATTCAAACACATAAGTGTCTCAAGCTTTGAGGTCATCGTGAGCAAAAACTGCTTCTTTCTTAGAAGTAACCTTGGGGATTTGCTCATTGTTTCTCCTTGATCCACAAGGGAAGGTCTATTTGCAGTTCCATGGGTAACTAACAAAATTCTCCTTCCTGTTAACTCCCTCCCCGTGGATTTATTTAAACAGCTCCTTGAAAGTAGCAAACAAAGGGAACAATTCCCACTATCCCAAGCTAAGTTCCACATTTTTTTCCCTCGTTAAAGTAAATTTACTTTAAAGTTTTATTTTTTTATATATAACTATTTTATTGTTTTCTATCACATATTCCATTTCTATGTTGAACAGTGCGTTTTCTAGTGTTAACATATAAACATCATATTCGTTATAATCAGATATATATAAACATATTTGCAATAATATCAATCATTACTGAAAAGTATACTATCTTCCATTATAGTATCGATTACTGTATTTTTCGGAGTATATGACGCACCTTAGTTTTTGGGGAGGAAAATAAGAAAAAAGCTGATTGCTGGGTGGATCGGCCTCCCGGAATACCCCCAGTCAGCTGTTCCCTGAGGTAAATTTTAGCAACAGGTTCATTGGTTTTGAGCTCTGTGCATTGCTTTTCTTTTTCTTTTTTTCTGCCTCTGAAACAGCTGAAACTCCGTTGAGTTTCTCACGTTTCTCACTGAATGTCTCACGTTTCAAATCTATGTGTTGTTTTGTCATAGTTTTATTGATGACAAAATAGAAAAGAAGAGCAGGAACTAACAAATTGAGATGGCGAAAATTGGTCTCATGTCCAATGGAACCTCACTTAGCTATCTAATCAACTTGAAACCCAGATGAGTTTCAGAAAAAACTTTTTTTTTTCCTACCTCTGAAAGCCTCCAAAAAAGAGCTTCAGAAAAAAAGCCTCTGAAGCTCTTTTGGAAGCTTTTTTTCTGAAGCTCTATTTGGAGGCTTTTTTTCATTTCTGATGTTTTTTTCAGCCTCTGAAACCTCCATTTGAGAAGCTGGGCGGGGCTACATTCGGAATATAAAACACATCCAGATTTTCACCCTCTTTTTTGGGGGAAAAAGGTGCATCTTATACTCTGAAAAATACGGTATATTACCATCAAAATATTTACTCATCGGTTTTTTCTTTCTCATGTAGTCCATATTTTACATAAATCCATTCCTCTAACCTCAGTATCTCTCAACTAACCATTTGTAGAATAGTTCCCATGTTATAAAATATTCTAAGTCTTCTTTTCCTTTGATTTTTAAGGTTAACCTATCCATTTCTGCACATTCCAGAATTTTTTTGATTATATTATCATCTGTAGAGGTTTCTAGATTTTCCCAGTATTGTGCATATACAATCCTGGCTGCTGTTAGATTATGTAAAATTAAATATGTATTGCCCTTATTTTAGTTTCCTGGAAGCATGTCTCAGGTCCCAATAAGAATGTCTCAGGTTTCAAATCTATGTGTTGTTTTGTCATAGTTTTATTGATGACAAAATAGAAAAGAAGAGCAGGAACTAACAAATTGAGATGGCGAAAATTGGTCTCATGTCCAATGGAACCTCACTTAGCTATCTAATCAACTTGAAACCCAGATGAGTTTCCTTCAACTAAACTTATAATTGTACTGTTGTCCACGTAGCTGTTTCTGCTTTTTCTGCTAAAGTTTTGGGCATTTCCAGCCAGGAAAGTAGATATGAATGACTCTAGCCTATTTTAGGTCATATTTAGAGTTTTGTCTCTTAAAGAAGTCCTATTGATTCCCATTTCTCATCTTTCCTGAAGATGATACATCTCAGGGATCGGCAACCTGTGGCTCTGGAGCTGCATGTGGCTCTTTTACCCCTCTGCTGTGGCTCCTTGTCACTCAGAATATGTGTCACAACCACCAATGTGTGACACCCGCCAGCACGCAATTTATTGAGCTTTTCAACCCCGGGTAGCCAACCATGGATAAATCCAAGAAAAGAAAAGTTTCAGAAGAAAACAGAAGGTTTAATTCAACTACATATGCTAGTTTTGTGGCCGCTCAAGAAATAATCAGGCAGGGGAAGGGTTTTGTGGCTCCCGGTGTTTTCTTTTCTGTGGGAAACGGCTCCAAATGGCTCTCTGAGTGTTTAAGGTTGCAGACCTCTGGTATATCTACACCATAGTACATGTTTCCTAGTTCTATCCTATAGAATATTAATTGAATCAGGAATACACAGGAATCCTTTAAATAATGGTAACAATAGATCACTTTTGGAGGAGCTAAGAACTCCTAAACTCAAGAACTCTTCATTGGATAAAGATTCCATCTGTTTCTCACTGTTCTTATCACTCATGACTTGTTGGAACTTTCCTTTTCAGGTTGAATCTTATTCCTCCATAGGAAGAGAGGATTAAGTAGTAAATATGAGCCAGCTGTGTGCTGCAGCTGCCAGAAAAGCCAACATAGTTCTAGGCTGCATAAACAGAGGGATAGAATCAAGATCACGTGAAGTGTTAATACCACTTTATAATGCCTTGGTAAGGCTACACTTGGAATACTGTATCCAGTTTTGGTCACCACGATGAAAAAAAGATGTTGAGACTCCAGAAAGAGTGCAGAGAAGAGCAACAAAGATGATTAGGGGACTGGAGGCTAAAACATATGAAGAACAGTTCCTGGAACTGGGTTTGTCTAGTTTGATAAAAAGAAGAACTAGGGGAGACATGATACCAGTCTTCCAATATCTCAAGGGTTGCCATAGAGAAGAGGGGGGTCAAACTATTCTCCAAAGCATCTGAAGGCAGAACAAGAAGCAATGGGTGGAAACTGATCAAGGAGACAAGCAACCTGGAACTAAGGATAAATTTCCTGACAATGAGAACAATTAATCAGTGGAACAACTTGCCTCCAGAAGTTGTAAATTCTCCAACACTGGAAGTTTTTAACAAGATGTTGGATAACCATTTGTCTGAAGTGGTTTAGGGTTTCCTGCCTAAGCAGGAGGTTGGACTAGAAGACCTCCAAGGTCCCTTCTAACTCTGTTATTCTAAGTAAAGATGGATATGATCAGTTATTCTAAGATGGATATGATTTTTTCTCCCGCCATTCCTGATATCATCCTTTGGTTTACAAGACTCAAATGAATAAGCAACCTCAAAAGCAAGGACCACCAGAAAGTCTAAAGGCTGGACTTTCCATGAATTCACAATGGACTCCAGCAATTGCCTAGTAATGACCCCCAAACTTGATAGTTCAGCCTATTTAATGAGCCAAGAATTGAAGGTCACCTACTTTCCCCAAGATTTCACAAGTAATTTTCATGGACAGAACTGACACCTCTAGTTACCTGATTCAGCCAGCTGAACACCTTTGCTTAGTGTATGCACAGCCAGTGGACAGGATTTCTTATCGGATATCCATAAGGTTCCTTTTCATCTTCTTTACTTGCCATGTTGGTATTTCCGTTAAGTACATTTTCAATTCCATTGACCTCTCCTGATGCTTGGGGAAGAAAATGATACGTTAGACTGTTTTGTTTAGCTTGCAACACACAACATGAGTCATCAAGCTAACTGAAAGCAGGAAAAGAAATGAGAATTCTCAAGCTTTTTTAAAGGCATTAATAGATGTCTGGTAGAGCTATATTTATTCTGATGAATAGTAAACCAGTCCTAGGATTTTTTTAAAAAAAATATAGATATACAGTACAACTGAATGTACACATTATTTTTAAAGTAGTTTTTTCCCTCAAATACTTCTCGTTTTACTTATTACCTTAAATTGGTACTATGATCCCCCACAGGTCATATGTGTAAATAATGTGATCTTATTAAAAAAAAAAAAAACATCCTCACTTTTAGATTATTTTACACCAAGCCAAGCCCAAAAATTTTAGAGAATTTCTGGAAGCCTGGAACTCTGACAAATTGGCCATTGACAGACACATAGACCTAAACAGCCTCTGCACACAGTGCAAAAGAGACAAATAACAAGCCAAGAAGGGAATAAACAGACCCAAATTCCTCCCCACCAGCAATCAACACCCAGGTGAGCATAGATTAACTCCCAAGATTCACATCAGGCTAACAAACAAGAAGTAAACAATACACCAATGAAGGAACTGCCAAATGATCTGATAGTAAATAGCTTTCCAAGACTACTCCCACCAACACTGACAGGGCAAGTCACTGGAATATAAATTGAGAGCAGTGTCCTTCCTTGCTAGTACTGATGAAGTTACCTAGCTGGGTAATGAAATGTCTGTAAGAAAGCAACCAAATTCAGAGAGCCCCAAGGACCCCACATTTCAGTCCTGAACTACAAATATTCTCCTTTAGCATTCAGAAACATACTCAGATATGAATTAGTCAACCTAAACCAGGGATGGGTTCTACTTACCTTTACTACTGGTTCACAACGGGCCCATGCCGGTGTGCTTACTTTGCTCACACACATGCGCAGAAGTTTCCTGATGATGTCAGGATCGGTAGGTGGAGCCTCCCACCAGTTTTACTACCGGTTCTATAGAACTGACCTAAACTCTGTTGGATATCGTCTTCCACCCCAATCACTGAAGAGTCCATGGATTTTGTTGTAACACTACCATGCATGCCCTTTATATTGGAGGAACTCAAACCAAGGTAAGTGTTTGATCTCCATCATGTGTTGGCCAGCTTAAGTTCACATCATCTTTGTTTGTTTGTTTTCAATGACTTTTGGACTTCACTGTCAGTTGAACAACTAGCACGAAGACGACAAAGACTAAGAAACTGAAGTCAGGAGTAACTGAACGTCTGAATGTCTGCTTTGATTTCCTTACGGGTAGTTAAATCTTGCAGCTGAGCAGAAGGACATGAAATTAGCGGGCGAGAAAGCCTTTTTAGAAGTATTTCTGTATTTTAGATACCGTGGAAGGATTTGTGTGACTCAGGGAGAGAGATATAGTCTACATACATGGCTGAAGAGTCCAGTGTCTAAAGAATAGGAGGTAAAGGAACAATACAATAGTCTGAAAATTAAGGGCTGGTAGAAATTTGATATGGAGGAATAAGAATGCTTATTTTTATTTGATGTGCAATCCCCATGCCTCATTAGCCAAGGTGGAAGCAGAGATATTATTTTAAAAAAGGTCTCTTCTCCATTTCCTATCTTATATTTTACACTTATTACTGTGTACACATCCTTAAGTTACAAATGATAAGGTTCATCAATACTCCACTCCATAAATAATATCCTACAGTCTCCTCTGTTTGCTTCACAATGCCCTGACTTGGGCACTGTTTCTTAAGAAAGTTGACCTTATCCCCAAGAAATATTTTTTTCCCAAAATGTATTTATGTTTTGAGTTCAATTATTTTGCTCAGTGAGATGTACTGTTAAGGATACGAGTTTTATCTATGGCTTTGGCTATATACAAAGATGGAGAAAAGGAGAGAACAGGTTGAAATGAACAAACGGTACAAAGAATCGAAGAGAACTTGTTAATGAGAAGAAACAGAATAAAAATACACCAAGGAAAATCAGAAACACAAATCACAAACCAGAAGAGCGCATTCAATGACAACGCGTCCAGAAATGATCTCCTCACCATGTCCTTGTTGACGCTTGTTGAAAAAAACTTCTCAGTCGATTGCAACTTTCGAAACTAGTTTTCTTCATTTTACAGAAATAGCCCGAAGTAACAGCCAACCTCATTAATGCATGCAAAGTTCTGAGAAAAATAAAGGAATGAAAATAATACTAATAATACTAATAATAATAAAAATAGTAGCACCAGTGTTTTCGAATGTTATCAAAATGATAACTAACAAGCATGAACTGAAAGCTAAAGGGGGAGGGAGGGAGAATGGAAAGTCAGGAGGTCTTTTTAAATAACAAAACGACAAACCAACAAAATACTTGACACACTGCACTGAATATAAAATATCCCGTAAACACCCAGAAATGCAGTTACAAATCTATTTTAAGGAAAGTATACCTCAGGTTACATGAAATGAAGAAAGCAATTCTACTTCTCTCGGCAATATAAACCAGACAAGTTCACACAATCTCAATGGTTTTCAATTTTAGTCACAGTCGTGCCTATCTTTCCATTGGACCACTAGTTTGGTATGTCAAATCCAGTCTGATAAATGACTAATGATAATATGAAATGCGATGGAAAGAATTTAACTTAAGGTGTGTGTGGGGGGGAAATCCTTACAGGGCATATTGCATTCCAAATGGTACATGGTACACGTAACTATACCAGTAGTGGGTTTCGATTTAGTTTGCTACTGGTTCACTTTTTTGCGTGCTCACGCACGACACATTTGCTCATGCACAGAAGCACCCAGGTAGGTGGAGGGAGCCTCCTGCCGCCGCCGCCGCCACCGCTTTGCCCAAATCAAGGTGAATCGGTAGCAACCCACCACTGAACTATCCTCCGTAGGCAATAGGTTTAAAAATAGATGATCATCACAAGACCATGGGAAGAAAAGATGAAGATATGGACCAATTGGTTTAGCAGAATATATGTAAATAATCCATAATTCCACCCTGTTTGCTTCTATTAAGACAGGTGTACAGCTGATAAGATGCACATTAAAACATTATGCATATCAGTGCTTGGATTATCTATCATCTGTCTCTCTCTGCCCGCCTGCCTGCCTATCTGTCTATCTGCCTATTTGCCTGCCTGTCTATCATCCATCCATCCATCCATTTATCTACCTATCATCTATATTTATCATCTGTCTATCTACTTGGTAAGGCCACACTTGGAATACTGCATCCAGTTTTGGTTGCCACAATGTAAAAAAATATGTTGAGACGCTAGAAAGAGTGCAGAGAAGAGCAACAAAAACGATTAGGGGACTGGAGGCTAAAACATATGAAGAACGGTTGCAGGAACTAGGTATTTTTAGTTTAATGAAAAGAAGGACTAGGGGAGACATGATAGCAGTGTTCCAATATCTCAGGGGTTGCCACAAAGAAGAGGGAGTCAAGCTATTCTCCAAAGCCCCTGAGGACAGGACAAGAAGCAACAGGTGGAAACTAATCAAGGAGAGAAGCAACTTAGAACTAAGGAGAAATTTCCTGACAGTTTGAACAATTAATCCATGGAACAACTTGCCTCCAGAAGTTGTAAATGCTCCAACACTGGAAGTTTTTAAGAAGAGGTTGGATAACCATTTGTCTGAAGTGATTCAGGATTTCCTACCTAAGCAGGAAGTTGGACTAGAAGACCTCCACGGTCCATTCCAACTCTGTTATTATAATGTTATTTCTAATCTTTATCTATCTATCTATCTATCTATCTATCTATCTATCTATCTATCTATCTATCTATCTACCTACCTACCTACCTACCTACCTACCTACCTACCTACCTACCTAAATATATCTATCTATCCATCTATCCATCTATCTCCTACCTTTATTATTTTTGTTTATTTTACAAATAATTCAAGGCAGTGAACATATCTAACACACCTTTGTCCTCCTCTTTCCCCACAACAACATCCTTCTTAGTTGGTTGAGCTAAGAGAGAGGGATTGGCCCCAAATCACCCCAGCTGGCTTTCATGGCTAAGGCAGGATTAGAACTCACCCTCCCTGGTGATTGGTCCAAGTCACCCAGCTGGCTTTCATGAATCTGGCGGGACTAGAACTCATCTACTCCCGCTTTCTAGCTTTGTGGCTTCACCACTAAACCAAACTGGCTCTCTAATAATGCAGAAACCCACGGCAACAGAGAAGTCAAAAAAGTCAAGTTTGCTATTTGTCTTTATTCACACACCATTCTTCACCTGCCAAGAGGCCCCAAGTGGTCACTCTAATAAAAGGCAAACTTCTTGAGAATTTGCATTCTCGTTGTTTTCTATCTGTGATTGGAAAGGTGGCATCTGTTTATCCAGGGACGGGATTCAAAAACTTTAGAAACTGGTTCTCTGACCGGTTTCTGGGTGGGCGTGGCCATGATGGGCATGGCCTACTCGGCCACTTGCACCACGGTAGGGGTGTGTGTTTTTGCCCTTTTTTCAAGCCTCTGGGAGGGCAAAAAAGGCTTCCCTTGGACTCTGGAGGCCTTCTGGAGGCTGGAAATGGGCCCGTTTCCAGACTTCCGGAGCTTCCGGGAGGCCTGTTTTTTGCCCTCTCAGAGCCTCCATGTGGGCCCTGCACTTACTTGGCATCCAAAACAGGCCACATGGATACTCTTGGGAGGGTGGATGGGCTAGCCAATCCTTGCAACTACTGGTTCGGCGAACCAGATGCAAAATTAGCATCCAGTTTGCCTAAAGTGGTCTGAACCGGCTGAATCTCATCGCTGTATTTAACCAATAAAGGAGTTTGTTATTCCCTAAATATGCTCCCTCCCCAATTTCTGCAGTGTGTGTATGTGTTTATGTGAAAAGTGAATCATGGAATTTTTATTTTTTTAGGAAGGAAATTAAACTCTCTATCAAGAATAGTCATTACTGTAAACATTTATAATGGGAAATTGAGTGCTCATTCAGATTTGACCGAATCCTAATCAGGCTAATTTGAGCAAACTTGGGAAGTTCTTAGACTGCAGAAAGATCCCTAAATTACTTATCAGACCTGCTTGGCAAGTCCCACCCCATCTAGCAGGATTCATTAAATAAGAAACTTCTTTATATACATAATAACACATGAGACATATATACAGTACCAAGAACAGTTCTCAGAATCAGAAGCATAATCACAAAAGCACAGTTAACAGAAGGATGGACAATAATAGGAGCACACAACTTATATTTATACATATGAGTTAACCTAAGCCACGCCCAGGCTCCAAGTTGTTTCAGCTTCCAAACAGCCCTCATTGGCTGACCTTGTTACCATGTCCTACTCCAGCCAGTCCCCAATGGCTGACCTGTTGCCATGTCTATCCCAGTCATGAACTCTCATACACACTGACAATTGGTCTGCACACTGTTGTGATCTGCCAGCAGTCTGCAGAGCTGGCAGCAGAGTCAGACAGTGAGGAGGCTGGGGAGGAACATGGGTCAGTCCTGGAGTCTGTGCAAGGCCTGGATGAGGGCTCTGCGTCGGATGCAGAGATGGGGCCAGGGTCATCTGGGACTGATGAGCAGACTCTGGAGCCTCTAGAGATGGATATCAGAGAGGCAGAGGAACAGGAAGAGCCTGTTCCTAGTGCATGCATGTGCAGAGCTGCCAGAAGGCAAGAACAGTTAAATCAAAAAGGATGACTCGGGAGTAAGGCCTGGAGATGATTGGCCCTCCCATAAGGCTTAAAAGAGGAGCAAAGGCACGTGGGCCCTTTGCAGAAAAGCAATGTTGTTAATTCTGTTCCCAGTCGGCATCTCTATTTGATTCTGGACTCCATGTGCCTTTGCCAAGTAGGTCTTTGGCAATGTGTCAAGGGAGATAAAGGTTGGTGATTATCCTGAAGGATAATCCTAATTTGGACTCAGCTGTGAATGAACGTAATTCACAGCTGTTGCAATAAAATAGGTTTGTTTGGGACTAATTGTGTATTGTAATTACTCAGTAAGCCTAGGTCATAACACACGCTTCACTAAGGATGACGTGTGAAGAGACCAATTTATCCCCATCCAAACATTTACAACAGCTTATTGCTCCCAGAAATAGTTGTCGTTGGAAGATTTCTTGTGTTACTTTGCAGGCGTACCAAAGATGGAAATATCTTTGCTATGATTTAACTGTTTCTATTGTTGCTTCTGTTATTTAAAGGTCTGTTCCAACATTCCTGCGAAAACTAAAAGTCAACACAATCATCCATGAATTATGGATAAAACATCAAAGCAATCAAGAAAAGAGGTGAACCTGCTTCAGAAATAAAAATTTCAAATGGAACTGCCAGAAGCTCATCTAAATAAGTCTTTTCTTCTCTGCTTGGCAGAAGAATGACACGTGAGATGGAGCTAACTTGGTTTAAAGGTAAAAGTTGGAAGTAAAAGTTTGTTTTTTTTAAAAAAAAAAATTAAGGCGGGAAAAAAAACCCAGAATTCAATTATAGTAGAAATGTGGTAGCTTTTGAAAGAAAAATATATATTGAATGGCCTGACTTTCAGATCTGACAGTGTTCTGGTTTGAAATTAGAGTCATTAGCAGGAGCTCTAATAGATGGGTAGAAGGGAACAAGAGAGAATTTCTGATGAAAAATCATGAATATTCCTTCAAAGAATACCTGAAAGGTTATGCATTTTGAACCAGCAGTGAGTGAATAATTGACATGCTTTAAATACCTTGACTTGACCTGTCATTCATTAGAAACCCTATTGTAAAAAGTGACACTCTTACCTAGTTTATGTACTGCTGAAACATGGCAATTTTCTCCTTCTTTTGACTGTAATGATGCTGGATTTTCATACAATGGTTATTCCAGAATGAGATCCATTCGCTTTTGTTGACACAAGAAGGGAAACCTCTGGGTAGTCTCTGGAAAATTATACCGACGGACAAAACTGGTATTTTACGAATACATCAACTCTTTCAAATAACCACTGGACAACAATGGACACTAAGCTACATTCTGCAATGGAATGCTTTACAATGAGCAGAATGAATTGTAATAATACACTCAAAAAGCAATTATTGTGTGGCTAGGGTTAGCAAAACCCTCTGTTCGTTATTTGTCCTCTTTCTAAAAAGTAAAGGTAAAGGTTCCCCTTGCACATATGTGCTAGTCATTTCCGACTCTAGGGGGCGGTGCTCATCTCTGTTTCAAAGCCAAAGAGCCAGCGTTGTCCGAAGATGTCTCCATGGTCATGTGTCCAGCATGACTCAACGCCAAAGGTGCATGAAATGCTATTACCTTCCCACCAAAGGTGGTCCCTATTTTTCTACTTGAATTTTTGACATGCTTTCGAACTGCTAGGTTGGCAGAAGCTGGGACAAGTAAGGGGAGCTCACCCTGTTACGCAGCACTAGGGATTCGAACTGCTGAACTGCCAACCTTTTGATCGACACGCTCAGCATCTTATGTTTATGTTTATGTTTATTAAATTTTTATACCGCCCTTCTCCCGAAGGACTCAGTGCGGTGTACAGCCACGATAAAACCACATACAATACAAAATTTAAGAACAATTTAAAAATAGATTAAATACTTATGGCCCCTCAATTAAAAACCCACAGATTTAAAACACCCAATCCCAAACTTTAATTAAGCCAGTCCAGCCTGTTGAAATAAGAGGGTCTTAAGGGCATGGCGAAAGGTACGCAGGTCAGGAATCCTACGTATCCCTGGGGGCAGCTCATTCCAGAGGGCGGGTGCCCCCACAGAGAAGGTTCTCCACCTGGGTTGCCAGTCTGCATTGTTTAACCAATGGCACCCTAAGGAGTCCCTCTCTGTGGGAGTGTGTTGGTCGGTGGGAGGTCGTCGGTGGCAGAAGGCGATCCCGTAGGTATCTGGGTCCTAAGCCATGGAGTGCTTTAAAGATGGTAACCAACACCTTGAATCACACCCAGAAGACCACTGGGAGCCAGTGCAGCTTATGCAGGAGAGGTGTCACATGGGTGCGATGAGTCGCTCCCATAATCACCCGCACGGCCGCATTCTGGACCAGTTGGAGCCTCCGAGTGCTCTTCAAGGGGAGCCCCATGTAGAGAGCTTTACAGTAGTCCAGATGGGACGTGACGAGGATGTGAATGACCATCTTAGCTACTGAGCCACCACGTCCTCTTTCTACACAAAGCTAAATTTGTAGATTAAAGCAGAAATCTACAGAAGCAAATGGAGAGGCATGATTGAAGTTGCTTTCCTTAAATATAAATATGGAATTAATGTTTGCAGAAGTTCCTATATCTTGATTACTAGAAAGCGAGGTTTATCCACTTGACGGAAACTTCTAAAAACAAAACAAATGGGAAATTGGCTTCCTGGAACTGTTCTGTTTACAAATAGCTTTTGTTTTCCCACCAATAAGAGTGTATGCAGCATCGCACTTGTTTGAGTTATTTGGTTTTTATTGTAGTGGCGTTTGAATTTGAGTTGCGGTCATTTTGACTGCAGATCTTTGTGAATGTATATTTTTTTTATAATATTGGGGCCATGTTTTCTGCCAAAAAGAATGCAATTTGGTGATCCAAACTTTGAAAAAACTGTTCTAACATGGTATGAAGAAGCAGGGAGTGATCTGAGTGAAGTGTAATTGGATTGCAACAAAAATTTTGTAATGGACGATGAGGAACCTGCCCAGTGGTGAAGTTCAATTTTTTTTTTACTACCAGTTCTGTGGGCATGGCTTGGTGGGCATGGCAGGGGAAGGATACTGCAAAATCTCCATTCCCATTCCACTCTGGGGCCAGGCAGAGGTGATGTTTGCCAGTTCTCCAAACTACTGAAAATTTCCGCTACCTGTCAGAACCTACTAAATTTCACCCCTGAACCCACCACCGCCACCAATTCTGACATCGGTGATAATGAAGCTCCCGATGAAATTGACCAGGTACAATCTATGTTGTGCAATAATTTATATGGCAAAAACAAATTCAAATGGTCTTCTGCAACTTTTGGAAGCAATTGATCCAGAACTGCTAGTCACAATACTGTAGCGCAGTTACCTGGACTATGGCCAGTGTTCTGTCCCACCTCCAGACCCCAAAGAACTCAGCACACACAAAGTCCATTCAAACTTTGGTTTACTAAATAAATCAGTCTTTTACAACAACGGCTGTTAATTAACTGCATTAACAGCCGCCAGGAATTCAAAGAATAATAACTGAAAGCTTCCTGTGGTTGGCAGAATATCCAGAAGCAATTTGCAGGAAGCTGATAAGATAAGCAAGACAAGACAAGAAGGTATGTGCATGAAGTTGTTCCCTGCAAATTGCTTCAGTCGACATTCATCCTTAAATAGGCTAAGGGAATGGCCAATTAGCCCCAAGCCTTACTCTCAAGGAGACCTCCTCCTAAGGAGCCACTCCTGCCTTTTGGCAGCTCTGCGCACTCGTGCATTGAGAAGAGGCTCCTCCTCTTCACCCTCTTCACTTAAGGGAGCTTCTGGAGGTTTTGAAGGCCCTGGCTGAATCCCTGCCTCTGGCACTACATCTTCTCCAGCCTCCTCATTATCTGACTCGAGTGCCAGCTGCACAGGCTGCTGGCACAGCACCACACCAGCCTCCTCGCTGTCTGAACCAGCTACTAGCTGCACAGTCCGCGTACGGACCACAACTGCCAGCAGCTAGAGCTGTCATTGTGACCTCATGTCTATAATAGCGTAGCCGAAATAGTATGTCTGTGGTTAAGGGTTAAATAAACCATATAACACTGGTATTCACACTTGGAGCAAATCTGAGATCCTAACACGGCAATCATAGAACAACAGGATAAAACTATTAAATTGTGGAATCCAAGGAGAATTGAGAAGAGAGAAAGGGAGTCTTTCCAAGCACAGCAGTAACTACAGTTCACCCCCTGCAAAGCTCACACTTTCCTCCATTCACACTCTTGGTATTTATTTACTCCCCTAACTGTTCATTCCCCCCCACTCCCCAAGTAGCCCAGGTGTTTTGTAAATCAATAAAATAGCGTAAGAGCAAACCTATTACTCATAATACAAGACAGAAACTGGGCCTCAAGGCATTAAAGAATGTTTAGCACTAAGTCCTAAAAAAAGTCCAGCCAAAATGCGTTGAAATGTAGAAACACCATGCGAAGAGGCGGCTCTTTGGACTGTTAAGTATAATTGTGCCCAAAAGAGAGGATAATTTCTCAAATTTCTCAATTTCTCCAGAGTTGATTTATGTCATTCTTTGGTAGCTCATCAACTCAGTTACTACAGATACCATGGAGGCTACTGAGATTCAGTTAATAGAGATCACCCTTTGACCAAACAAATGCCTGCCTCCCTCCCTCCCTCCCTCCCCCTCCCCCACCTCTCTCTCTCTCTCTCTCTCTCTCTGTCTGTCTATCACTGCCTCTGTCTCTGTCTGTGTATGTGCCTCTGTGCCTTTCTCTCTTTCTCTCTCTCTCTGGGTATGTCTGTCTGTCTAATTCTCTCTCCCCCTCTCTCTCCCTCTCCCTCCCTCCCTCCATCTATTTCTCTCCATCTATCTGGATGTATCTCTCTCTGTGTGTCTTTCTATGTTTCTGTCTCTGTCTGTCTTTCTCCATCTATCTGGTTGTGCCTCTCTGTCTCTCTATTTTTCTGTCTATTGATCTCTCTCTATCTCTATCTATCTATCTCATTACCTCTGTGTGTGTGTGTGTTTCTCTCTGTCTGTCTGTCTCTCTCTCTCTCTCTCTGTGTGTGTCTCTCTCTGTCTGTCTCTTTTTCTTTCTCTGCAGTTGTTAAGTTAGTAACACAATTGTTAAGTGAATTTGGTTTTCCCCTTGACTTTGCTTGTCAGAAGTTTGCAAAAGGAGATCACGTGACTGCAACCATCATAAATATGAACCAGTTGCCAAACATCCAAATGTAAATCACATGACGATGGGGATACTGTGATGGTCATAAGTATGAAAAAGGGCCTTAAGTCACTTGTTTTAGTGTCATTGTCACTTTAAATGATGATTAAGCAGACTATTGTAAGTTGAGGACTACCTGTAAGTAGTTCAGGTGTTTGCAATTATAGGGAGAAATACTACAGTGGTCCCAATTAGAGGATTACCTTATTGTCTCCCTAGTTAGTCTTAATTTACGGGGTTTAGTAACCATTAAAAAAAGGCGTCAATTGTCTTTAATTGGAATGGAAGGAGAGATAGATGCACATGCTAAAGAATTAAAGTTCTATTAACTTAAAGGCTGCATAGAATTATAAATGCCATCTGCCATATCACACTTTACACCTGGCAAAAAGAGCTTCATGGTACTTTAAGAATCGATATCAAATAAACCTCCTGAAATTCTTAATAGCTCAACGGAGGGCATGTTTTGCCCTTCCTAGCTATTAACACCAACCCATTAGAAGTAGGAGATACTTTGAGACAAATGCTGACTAATCTCTTTAAAATTAAGCCTTTCTGACGGCGAAGCATTTTTATTGAACAAAGATGACATCTATTAACCAGTCAGATCTCAAGTGCATCTTTCTCGTAGACTTGTTAATTAAGCAGTTCAGAAAACAAGTTGAAATTCATCCAGTGGCTTCTTCATGTTATTAGGCCAATTCGCTAAATTGAATCATACACAAAACTATCTACCCTTCGGGGTGCCATTATCTCAAGCTTCAACTGAAGGAGGTAGATATATAAAACAGAATAACAGAATGACAAGAGTTGGAAGGGACCTTGGAGGTCTTCTAATCCAACCCCCTGCTCGGGCAGGAAACCCTACACCACTTCAGACAAATGGTTGTCCAATCTCTTCTTAAAAGCTTCCAGTGTTGGAGCATTTACAACTTCTGGAGGCAAGTTGTTCCACTGATTAATTGTTCTAACTATCAGGAATTTCTCCTTAGTTCTAGGTTGCTTCTCTCTTTGATTAGTCTCCATCAGTTCCTTCTTGTCCTGCCTTAGGGTGCTTTGGAAAATAGGTTCTTTGTGGCAGCCCCTTAGATATTGGAAGAGTACTATAATGTACTATAATGTACTAAAAGAGTACTATAAGAGTACTATAATGTATCTAGTCCTTCTTTTCATTAAAGTAGACATACCCAATTCTGGAAACCATTCTTTATCTGTCTTAGCCTCCAGTTCCCTCATTATCTTTGTTGTTCTTCTCTGTTCTTGTTCCAAAAACTGGAGTCTAAAACATATGAACATTTGCAGGATTTGAGTATTGCCAGTCTAGAGAAAAGAGAAAAAGGGAAAAGAAAAAATAGGGCTGACATGATAGCTGTCTTCCACTATTTGAAGGGCTCCTACAAAGATGAAGGGGTCAAACTATTACCCAAAGAATGAGAAGGCAGGACAAGAAACTAATGGATGGAAACTAATCAAGGAGAGAAGCAACCTGGAATTAAGGAGAAACTTCCTAATGGTGAGAACAATTAACCAGTGGATTCCAGCTTGCTTTCAGAAGTTATGGGTCCTTCATCACTGGAGGTTTTTAAGAAGAGACTGGACATCCATTTGTCTGAAATGTTATAGGGTATCCTGTTTGAGCAAGAGGTTGGACTAGAAGACCTCCACAATCTAATAACTGCGGCAAGACTGCTGGTGGCGCAATACTGAAAGGAGGAAGATCTACCTACTATTCAAGAATGGACATTAAAAGTAACCAACCAAGCAGAGATGGCAAAAATGTCTGCATATTTGAAGGACAATTCGAATGAAAAATAAGTTTATATATGTATAAACTTAGTTTAACAAAAGAGGAATTAAAGGTTCAAGAGGGAGACATGACGTAATAGTTAGTTATTTTATTTTATGTTAGTTTAGGATAATTACATGTTATACCCTGTATTTTGCTCTGGGAGGTGGGGGGGGGGTTGGGAGATTTGGAGGGGAGGGGAGGGGAGGGTTGGGACAGGAGGAGGGTGGGGAAGGGGAAAGGGTTGGTTTATGTAAAACTTTTTTAAAAAACTTTTCAATAAAAAAAAAAGACCTCCTCTATCCCTTTCAGGTATATTCTAAATTGAATGGAAACTTTCAAAAGGATCTCTAGGAGATCAATTTGGGGCATGGAAGAGTTAACCCCAATGTGTGATTGAGCCTTTTTAATCATCCCCATCGCATATAGGGATGGGCATTGTCTCTTTATACCTTTGTGTCATACAATTGCAAGACCTTCTTGTTGTTGTTCAGTCACTAAGTTGTGTCCGACTCTCCTAGCATGCTTGACCACAGCATGCTAGGCCCCTTTGTCCTTCATTGTTTCCTGGAGTTTGTCCAAATTTATGTTCATTGTGTCAAGGACACTAACTAATCACACAATACCTTACTGTATAAAATTATCCAAATGGTATTTGCCCAATGAGTCAACAGCCTTTGTCATCTGGTTCATACGTAAAGCTATTTTATTTTATTTTTTAAAATTTAAACCCAAAGACCAGAGCGGCTTTGGATAGTAAGACAGGCTGACTGTAAATTTAATTAGTCACAAAGAATTTTATTTGATTCTATCGTACCCATCCTCAAGGAGTTTAAGGGGATTTTCTTCCTTGAAATTTTTTTATTAGCTTATAAAATACAAAATACAAAAGTAAATAGAAGAACAATGGGGGGGGGGGGAAGGGGAAGAGAAGTGAGGAAAGATAGAGGGAAAAAAAGAAAAAGAAGCATTGATTTCCAACTCTCTCTGTTACAGTAAAATAAGGCAAATCACAGCTTTTTGCTTTTCCATGGTAGTATGAACAGATCATTCCTATAAAGATCTATCAGTCTAATTGGTAAAACCTAAAGTTAGAGTTACATTCTTTTCTACATCAAACATGAAGTTGAGAAGTGTTTCCATATGGAAACAAAAGTACTTATGTTCTTTTCTTTAATCAAAGTAGTCAGTTTTGCCATTTCAGTCAACTCTATCAACACCATTCATCCATGGTATGAATCAAAGTGTCCTTCCATTTTTGCACATACAATAGTCTTGCTGCGGTCCACATATATAATAACAAAGTTCCAATTTTTTTCTCCAGTTCTTTTTCCATGAGACCCAAAAGGAAAAGTTCTGGTTTAATCTTTATCTCCGTTTTCAGAATTTTCTGTATTAAAATATGAAACACACTCCAAAGCTTTTTTGCTTTCTCACATCTCCACCATAAATGACAAAAAGTCCCTTCTTTATTTTTACACTTCCAACATTGATCTGATTTTCCAACATTCAAGGGGATTTTCTTCCTGTTGATGTGCCAAATGAACATACTGTGTTTGTGTGTGTGAGAGAAACAGAAAGAGAGAGAGAAACAGAGAGACAGAGAGAGAGACACACACAGAGAGACAGAGAGAGACAGAGAGAGAGAAATACACACACAGAGAGAGAGAGGGAGACACAGAGAGAGAGAGACAGACAAAGAGAGAGACACACACAGAGAAAGACAGAGAGAAAGAGACAGACAGACACAGAGAGAGAGACAGAGAGAAACAGAGACAGAGAGAGACACACACAGAGACAGACACAGAGAGACACAGAGAGACACACACACACAGAGAGAAAGAGAGAGAGAGAGACACACACACAGAGACACACAGAGAGAAAAGAGAGAAAGAGAGAGAGAGAGAGTGATAGACACACACAGAGAGAAAGACAGAGAGAAAGAGACACAGAGACACAGAGAGAGACACAAAGAGAGAGACAGAGAGAGACACACACAGAGAGAAAGATAGAGACAGAGAGACACACAGAGAGAGAGAGAGACAGAGAGAAAAGAGAAACAGACACAGAGAGAGAAAGAGAGAGAGAGAGAGAGAGAAAGAGAGACAGACACAGAGAGAGACAGAGAGAGAGAAAGAGAGACAGACAGACAGACAGATAGAGACACATTGAGACACACACACACACAGAGAGAGAGAGAGAGAGAGAGAGAGAGAGAGAGAGAGAGAGAGAGAGAGAGAATTTCAAATTCACCCAATTAGTTTTCACCACTGAGGATGGCTTGAATTTTGTTCTCCTCCAGTCCTAACTTAATCCTTTCATCCCATCAGAAACCACCTCTCAGAAATCAGTGGTTTTCTTAGATAAGGAGCTACTGCTCTAAATCTCACCTCTAGAAATTTCCTTTTTCCCCCTCCCCCCAAAGGAATAAGCGATATTTAATTTAAGTCCTCTTTAGGAACTCAGCCTGAGCAAGATATTTAATTCATGTTAAAAGGCCTTGAGGTAGAGGTAAAAATTACGTTCAGTTCATTTTTTAAATAAGAACTTGCCGAATCCTTATATTTCTTCCTAGATGGGGAGGATTTTTTTTTTAATCATTTAGCCAAGCCTTTGATGTGTAAGTTATAACCCTGTGATAAATATCTCCTTCCTTCCTTCCTTCCTTCCTTCCTTCCTTCCTTCCTTCCTTCCTTCCTTCCTTCCTTCCTTCCTTCCTTCCTTTCCTCCCTGACCCTCATTGATTCATCTGGATGAAAGAGAAACGAACAGAAAATTAAACAAGGCCCTAAAAGTGAGTAATTTCATAAAAATTAACATGGGGTAGGGAACTGTGTTTATTTTCATTGTGACATTAGTACGAAACCCTTCAGACGCAGTGACTTCACTTTCTGTAAATTCTTCCAGGACCGTTTGGATCATCAAATGCATACAGGAAAAAGCATTACGGTACTGAAGCTTTTATAAGGAGTGCTTTCATAGGTAAAACTCCCACCAGCACCAAATAGATGAATAATTC